>OZ010798.1:466973720-467084720 GCA_963932465.1 Maratus speciosus
CATCTTTCCCCTGGGAATTTTAAATACGTTTCTTGCAGAATAATTAATGGGGGGGTAGTTGTTTATATTTGGTATTCGAAAAATAGAGCAACATTGCTTAAAAATTTGTGTGGCTTACAATCAGGATTTTATGGAAATGTCTATTTATTTTGTATTTAGTGTGTTTAACAACGAATTCAAGGCTAACGAGCAACAATCTCCATGGATGTATAACTACTCATCAATAGTGTGGGTCGTTGTAAGGTGCGTCTTTTGATCGCGGCTGACTTATTTGGCTTTTCTAGCTCTGAACCCTGTCTTTGTCGTAGATTATTTTAATGTGTAGTAGTAGTTAAGTATTAGGTGGGTTTTAAGACGAAGTCAGATTAACTAGCATGGTTCTATGGGGTGTATATCTCCATGGATGTATAACGACTACACAATAGTGTGGGTCGTTGTAAGGTGCGTCCTTTGGTCGCGGCTGACTTATTTGGCTTTTCTAGCTCTGAACCCTGTCTTTGTCGTAGATTATTTTAATGTGTAGTAGTAGTTAAGTATTAGGTGGGTTTTAAGACGAAGTCAGATTAACTAGCATGGTTCTATGGGGTGTATATCTCCATGGATGTATAACGACTACACAACAGTGTGGGTCGTTGTAAGGTGCGTCCTTTGGTCGCGGCTGACTTATTTGGCTTTTCTAGCTCTGAACCCTGTCTTTGTCGTAGATTATTTTAATGTGTAGTAGTAGTTAAGTATTAGGTGGGTTTTAAGACGAAGTCAGATTAACTAGCATGGTTCCATGGAGTGTATGACTTCTCATGTGCAATTTGAGTCGTTATACGGTGCGTAGGTGCTACAAACAAAAGATATCCTATGATCGCAGCTCGCGGTTTTGAATTCATGTCTGTCTTATTTGTAGTTAAGTATATCGTAAAACCCCGAATGTAAGCCCTGCAACTTCTAAAGCATAAACACTTATTGCAGGTGATGAAAATCAAGCGGGAAGGGGGAAACAATTTTTTCGGCCGATTAGAGTGATTTAGGGGATTGAAGATTCATTTAGTGGTAAAAGAGCAAAAATATTTTATTTATGAGTTGTAAATATATATTAATTTCATATGCTTGGGAGGAGGAGTAAAAGCAGACATTTTAAACTCAGGCCAATAATGTAGGTGTCAAATATCCAATTTATTATTACAAGAGAGCAACTAATTTATAACGTCCTTCCTTATAACATTATCAGCAACATATAGGGCAGAAAAGGTTTTTTAAATAAATTGTGTTAGGAAAATTGTAATTTTGTATATTTAGAGGGAACTAGCAGCATAAATGTCTAAATGGGGATGGAGGGGGGCATAGTAGAGCTCCATAAAGAATAAATTTCGGATACATAATTGTTGTTCTTTGATGATAGAAATTTTTACTTAGGCTTACAATTTAGAAAAGAAGTATGACAGAAGAAATTTTTAAAATTACCATGTAGTTAAATCTTTTTGTGCTAGGAGGGTGGAGGGAATAGAAAAGAATCCGACATTTCACACAGAGGAGGGGGAATGAATTTTTTTTTTTAAATGTTTAAATCATATTGATAGTGAAAAATTCTTTCTAAATTTAATAGTGAAAAATTCTTTCTAAATTTAATAGTGAAAAATTCTTTCAGACATTTTAAACTCAGCGCAATAATGTAGGTGTCAAATATCCAATTTATTATTACAAGAAAGCAACTAATTTATAACGTCCTTCCTAATAACATAATCAGCAACATATAGGGCAGAAGAGTTTTTTTAAATAAAGTGTCTTAGGAAAATTGTAATTTTGAAGTTTGAGAAGGAGATGGCAGCATAAATGTCTAAATGGGGAGGGAGGGTGGGGATAGTAGAGTTCTGTAAAGAGTAAATTTAGGATACATAAGAGTTGTTCTTTGATGATAGAAATTTTTACTTCGGTTTACAATTTAGAAAAAAACTATGGCAGAAGAATGTTTTAAGGTTACGATGTAGTTAAATGTTTTTGTGATAGGAGGGTGGAGGGAAGAGAAAAGAATCCGACATCTTTCCCCTGGGAATTTTAAATACGTTTCGCGCAGAATAATTAATGGGGGGTAGCTGTTTATATTTGGAATTGGAAAAATAGAACAACATTGCTTAAAAATTTGTGTGGCTTACAATCGGGATTTTATGGAAATGTCTATTTATTTTGTATTTAGTGTGTTTAACAACGAATTCAAGGCTAACGAGCAACAATCTCCATGGATGTGTAACTACTCATCAATAGTGTGGGTCGTTGTAAGGTGCGTCTTTTGATCGCGGCTGACTTATTTGGCTTTTCTAGCTCTGAACCCTGTCTTTGTCGTAGATTATTTTAATGTGTAGTAGTAGTTAAGTATTAGGTGGGTTTTAAGACGAAGTCAGATTAACTAGCATGGTTCTATGGGGTGTATATCTCCATGGATGTATAACGACTCATCAACAGTGTGGCTCGTTGTAAGGTGCGTCCTTTGGTCGCGGCTGACTTATTTGGCTTTTCTAGCTCTGAACCCTGTCTTTGTCGTAGATTATTTTAATGTGTAGTAGTAGTTAAGTATTAGGTGGGTTTTAAGACGAAGTCAGATTAACTAGCATGGTTCCATGGAGTGTATGATTTCTCATGTGCAATTTGAGTCGTTATACGGTGCGTAGGTGCTATAAACGAAAGATATCCTATGATCGCAGCTCGCGGTTTTGAATTCATGTGTGTCTTATTTGTAGTTAAGTATACCGTAAAACGCCGAATATAAGCCCTACAACTTCTAAAGCATAAACACTTAAGGCAGGTCATGAAAATCAAGCGGGAATGTGGAAACAATTTTTTCGGCCGATTTAGGGGCTTCAGGGGTGCTTTAGGGGATTGACGATTCATTTAGTGGTAAAACAGCAAAAATATTTTATTTATGAATTGTAAATATATATTAATTTTATATGCAAATTTATATGCTTGGGAGGAGGAGAAGGAAAAGCAAACATTTTTAACTCAGGGCAATAATATAGGTGTAAAATATCCAATTTATTCTTACAAGCGAGCAACTAATTTATAACGTCCCTCCTTGTAACATATTCAGCAACATATAGGGCATAAAAGGTTTTTAAATAAAGTGTCTTAGAAAAATTGTAATTTTGAAGTTTTAGAGGGAGCTGGCAGCATAAATATCTAAATGGGGAGGGAGGGGGGGGGTTAGTAGAGTTCCGTAAAGAGTAAATTTTGGATACATAAATGTTGTACTTTGATGATAGAAATTTTTACTTAGGTTTACAATTTAGAAAAAAAGGTATGACAGAAGAAAGTTTTAAGGCTACCATGTAGATAAATCATTTTGTGCGAGGAGGGTGGAGGGAAGAGAAAAGAATCCGACATTTCACACAGAGATGGGGGGAGGGAAATTTCTTTTTAAAAAGTAGAAAGCATTTTGATAGTGAAAAATTCTTTCCCCTGGGAATTTTAAATACGTTTCGCGCAAATTAATTAATGGGGTGTAGTTGTTTATATTTGGAATTGTAAAAATAGAACAACATTGGTTAAAAATTTGTATGGCTTACAATCGAGATTTTATGGAAATGTCTATTTTTTTGTATTTAGTGTGTTTAGCAACGAATTCAAGGCTAAGGTAAAGTGTAAGGGTTATGGCAAAGTAACGGCAAGGGTATGGGAAAGTGCAAGCAAGGGTACGCTTATCGGCAAGGGTAAGCCCATGGAGCAAGTCTCACGCACGCCGCGAATGTGGTGTCATCGACCCCGGTATGTGTAATTGCTTTGGAGGTTTATGACCGCACAAGCGCGAAGTGCGTTAAGCTTTCTTCATCGGCAAGGATAAGCCGGCAAGGGTGTCAAGGATAAGTGTAAGGGTTAGGGCAAATTAACGGTAAGGGTATGGGAAAGTGTAAGCAAGGGTACGCCGATGGAGCAAGCCTCACGTACGCCGCAAATGTGGTGTCATCGACCCCGGTATGTGTGAGACGTGGGGAGGTCGATGACCGCACAATCACGAAGTGCGTTAGGCTTGCTTCATCGGCAAGGTTAAGCCGGCAAGTGTAAGGTCAAGGATAAGAGTAAGGTAAAGTGTAATGGTTAGGGCAAAGTACCGACAAGGGTATGGGAAAGTGTAAGCAAGGGTAAGCCGATGGAGCAAACCTCACGAACGCTGTGAATGTGGTGTTATCGTCCCTGGTATGTGTAAGACGTGGGAAGGTCGATGACCGCACAATCGCGAAGTTCATTAGGCTTGCTTCATCGGCAAGGGTAAGATCAAGGATAAGTGTAAGGTAAAGTGTAAGGGTTAGGGCAAAGTAACGGCAAGGATATGGGAAAGTGTAAGCAAGGATAAGTCGATGGAGCAATCCTCACGCATGCCGCGAATGTGGTGTCATCGATCCCGGTATGTGTAAGACGTGGGGAGGTCGATGACCGCACAATCGCGACTTCATCGGCAAAGGTAAGACGGCAAGGGTAAGGGTCAAGGATAAGTGTAAGTGTTAGGTCAAAGTAACGGCAAGGGTATGGGAAAGTGTAACGAGCAACAATCTCCATGGTGGTATAACTACTCATCAACAGTGTGGGTCGTTGTAAGGTGAGTCTTTTTGTCGCGGCTGACTTATTTGGCATTTCTAGCTTTTAACCCTGTCTTTGTCGTAGATTATTTTAATGTGTAGTAGTAGTTAAGTATTAGGTGGGTTTTAAGACGAAGCCAGATTAACTAGCATGGTTCCATGGAGTGTATGACTTCTCATGTGCAATTTTGGTCGTTATACGGTGCGTAGGTGCTATAAACAAAAGATATCCTATGATCGCAGCTTGCGGTTTTGAATTCATGTCTGTCTTATTTGTAGTTAAGTATGCCGTAAAACCCCGAATGTAAGCCCTACATCTTCTAAAGCAAAAAACTTAAGGCAGGTGATGAAAATCAAGCGGGAAGGGGGAAGCAATTTTTTCGGCCGATTAGAGTGATTTAGGGGATTGATGATTCATTTAGTGGTAAAACAGCAAAAATATTTTTATTTATATGTTGTAAATATATATTAATTTTATATGCTGGGGAGGAAGAGGAAAAGCAGACATTTTAAACTCAGGGCAATAATTTAGGTGTCAAATATCCAATTTATTATTACAAGCGAGCAACTAATTTATAACGTCTTTCCATAACACATATTCAGCAACATATAGGGCAGAAAAGGTTTTTAAATAATGTGCCTTAGAAATTGTAATTTTGAAGTTTGAGAGGGAGCTGGCAGCATAAATGTCTAAATGAATGGGGAGCGGGGGGGGGGGGGTGAGTAGGTTCCGTAAAGAGGAAATTCCGGATACATAAGTGTTGTACTTTGATGATAGAAATTTTTACTTAGGTTTACAATTTAGAAAAAAGGTATCACAGAAGAAATTTTTAAGGTTACCATGCAGTTAAATCTTTTTGTGCTAGGAGGATGGAGGGAAGATAAAAGAATCTGACATTTCACACAGAGGTTGGAGGGGGGGGAATTTCTTTTTATAAAGTAGAAATGATTTTGATAGTGAAAATTATTTTCTCCTGGGAATTTTAAATACGTTTCGCGCACAATAATTAATTGGGGGGGGGGGGGGTTAGTTGTTTATATTTGGAATTGAAAAAATAGAACAACATTGCTTAAAAATTTGTGTGGCTTACAATCGGGATTTTATTGAAATGTCTATTTGTTTAGTATTTAGTGTGTTTAGCAACGAATTCAAGGCTAACGAGCAACAATCTCCATGGATGTATAACTACTCATCAACAGTGTAGGTCGTTGTAAGTTGCGTCTTTTTGTCGCGGCTGACTTACTTGGCTTTTCTAGTTCTGAAACTCGTCTTTGTCGTAGATTATTATAATGTGTAGTAGTAGTTAAATATTAGGTGGGTTTTAAGACGAAGTCAAATTAACTAGCATTGTTCTATGGGGCGTATATTTCCATGGATGTATAACGACTCATCAAATGTGTGGGTCGTTGTAAGGTGCGTCCTTTGGTCGCGGCTGACTTATTTGTCTTTTCTAGCTCTGAACCCTGTCTTTGTCGTAGAATGGATCATTGAAAAACTTGGCAATACTGGAGAGTTAAAAAAAGTGAATGTTTTGGAATCAATTCATTTTATTTTATCTGCATGGGAGTTAATTACCCCATCTGTCATTGCAATTGGTTTCAAAAAGCGGGATTCTTGGATGGAGAGTTAACAGAAGCTTATGAATTTGATATTGAGGATGGTTGGAAGACTCTTCAAAGGTTGGATTGATTTTTGACTGCCAATTATCTACACGAGGGATATAGGCCCGGGGGGGAGTGCCCTCCATGGGGGTCTTTCTAAGGGAACCTAATCCGTATTAACGCATGGAAGATCCACGGCTCGAAGAAAACCACGAAAACTCCGAACGATTAGGCCGACGGGCGCGATTGGGATCGAACCCAGCACTTCCCGTCTACCAGCTTCGAGAGCAGAACCTCTCGGCCACTGGTGGGGCTCGAAGACTCTTCAAAGAAAGATGGATTTCAGTGCATCGTTTTAGGAGTATGTGTCAGTAGATGATGAAGTAGTATCATGTGAAATGCTTACAGTGGATTATACTGTGAAATGACAGTAGATGATGAAACTGAGGAAGAAGATGTTTAAATTCCTAGTTTTTTTTTGGAAGCTGTAAAGGGACTATCGAAAGTGTCGAAAATGTGTCTGAAGAAGCTTTCAAAAGCTTAAGACAGTGAGACTGTTAACAATTAAAGGTTGCCGAATAAAAACAGAAACAAAAAACTATAACCGATTTTATTTTTATTTATTTGCAAAAACATATCAAATGACTCTTAACCCGGTAGAACTCGCTGCATGAGATTTTCTCTCACAGTCGTACTGTTTTAAGACTCTTATTTAAATCATTTTTCATTTTAATTAAAATTTCAAAATGTTTTTGAATTATTTTACCTATTTTGTGAATAAAAGTACTAAGCCAACGAAAAAAAGTTGATATTATATGAATGTAAAGTAAAAGAAAAGCAATTGGGCATTCTCACTAGCGAGTTCTCCCGGGTTAAAGAGAAATTTCTTGTCTTGGAATAAATAAAGAGTTTCTAAAGTAATTATGTATTTTTACTTTATTAGCTAATTTTTTAAGTGTGCAAACTAATTTAAATTTCTTAAGAAAACTCAATTTAATAGAAAGTAATCTTTGTAATATTGTACTAAGATAAAATAAACCCTCTTCTGAATATATATATTTAAACCATAGTTTTTTTCAAAAAATGCTAATTTTCCCGTTTAAGAAGTTTTTCCCTTCCATTCCCTTGGGAAACTTCTTAAGCGGGTTTCACTGTATATGCAATAATAAAAATTTTCGCCCTTTTATATTTGTTAAATTATTCCAAATTCTTATAATATCTACCTCTTTTTACCTATCTTTTAATAATATCTTAATTACATTTTTCATTTTATGCCTTTAATCCAGCGTATTCTTTTATTTATTATTCTAAAAACATTAATCTGTTCATAGCTTTACTCTTTATAATACCCACTAAATTACTTTATTTCTTTCATTTTTATTCTGACATTAAATTCTTTTTCTTTCAAATGTTTATTAAATATCATTTTTCTTAATCGTTCCATATCCCATAAGGCCTTGCAAGCATTCTGTTTTCTTAATAAAGCTACCGTCGGCAGTTATTAAGTTCTGTCAGCTACGTCACGTACCCCGCCCACGGTGTTGATCGAATCACGGGCGCAGTCTTCCCTCTCCTTCCCCTTTTTCTTGACGGGATTGGCTTGTTTTGAGCATGTGTATGCTTACGTGTTTGCTTTTTGTGAGTATTTATACTGTTACATTCTCTTGGAGCGCAGATATTGTACGATTTTTGCTTGGCTTAAAATTTCCACATACTGGGAAAGTTTTTTGTCTTTTAGTTGTGATGACGCTTCTGAGTCTATATTCATCTTAAGATATGTGACCTTACTCGAAATAAATACTCCCATGCTAATGGAATAACATATATTTACTTGCCTTCAATAAACTGCTAATTGACATCACGTTTCTGTTGTTATTTATGGAAATTTCCCGTGATTTCATCAAACCATTGCCTTCCTACCGACCATGACGACTGCAGTTTTAATACTTTGGTTTATGAGATATACGAGTGAATCTTCTATGGCCTAGTATTAACCTGCAATAATCTCCTGTGATAAATTGTATAAGTAGTTTACAAACATACTGCTGCGATCCACGCGGCAGGTTTTGAACAAATATTACATATATATATATATTTGAATTTTATTTTATTTTTTTCTTCGTTTTTTTTTTTTTTTTTTTTTTTTTTTTTTTTTTTTTTTTGTCCAAATTACATTTTTTCTTGGTATTATACTGGTAAACTTTTGAAAATTTTGTATAAGAAAGTTAGAGTTTTTTTTTTTTTTTTTTTTTTTTTAATAAAAATGCTACAAAGAAGAACTTCAACTTACATGCAAAAATCCTTTTGTAATCATGCGCATAACCTGTGATTCTCATTAGAGAACAGGAATTCTGCTTTTTCAGAATTTAGTGTCGTCCCCGGCATTTCCATTACTTCCTTTTCTTCTGATGGACTGATGACTTCTATTATTATGAAACAGCCATTATAAATGAAGTGTTAGATGAAGATGAAAGAGCAGCCGTAAAAAGTTAGAACTCTGATTTTCTGGTCAGAATGGGGGAAAAATGGCCATATATTTTTTTACGGCTGCTTTTTCATCTTCACCTAACACTTCATTTATAATGGCTGTTTCATAATAATAAAAACCACCAGTCCATCAGAAGAAAATAACTCGGTTAAGCGGGACTCTACTGCAGTACAAAACATATTTCAATTTTAAGACTTAAAGCACACTTTTTATTTTATGTAAAATGACGTCATTCGCATCCGCTTAAGAATTCCACATTTACGATCTACTCTTAAACATCTACAGTAAAGCTTGCATAGCACATCACTTGCATAGCAAAAAGATTCCGTCATTCAAGAAAATCGAAAAAAAAAAAAAAAAAAAAAAAAAAAAAAAAAAAAAAAAAAAAAAAAACACGGCTATCTAATGATTCATAGATACTTACAATTAAATATAGTATATAACAGCTCCATTGTTTTAACAGAAATCATTCGTTTACATTTTTTTCAAAATAGCACGTATTTTAATTACATTTTCTTTCGGTTGTTACGAGAAAAGGGCAACAAAAATATATAATAACTATTTTAAAACTATTTTTCCTTTACTTTCTACAGCAATGGAGTACTTCCGTTGCCAATATTAAGCAAATGGCTCCAAAAACTAAAAAAAAAAATGAATATTTCAAAAATAAATGGAGATACAGTTTTCAAACAAAATGCATTTAAAAGAACTCTTTTTTTTTTCCCAATACGACGGTATAAAAATTGAAAATGTGCGATGCTTAGACGTTAAAAAAATTGCTAAAGAGTAATGAATCGTAATGCTTTGTTTTACGGCTAGCTTCTGTAAGGTAACGTTATTTTTTGGAGACACAAAATAAGCTGGGAGAAAGAAATAGCATACCGTACCGGAGGCTAAGAAAGAAGAAAGCGTATGTCTATTATCACCTTCAAAAATTGTGTTTTTGCAATGTATACTTTTAAGATATAAAATGGCAAACATCATCATTTTTGATCGGTAAGTTTAAAAAACTGTTATAATAACTAATTTTCCCCATTATAATCTGAAAAAAAAAAAAAAAAAAAAAAAAAAAAAGCAAAAAAAAAAAAAACATGTATCTATTACCAGGTTCAAAAACTGTGTGTAATTATAAGAAAAAAATTCAATAAAATGGCTACATAAGGCCGAGAATTTAGTCTTCATTCCTCCATGGGCCGAGCCGCTAATGTTACGAAGTTATTTTAAAAAATCATTATAAAATAAACATTTTTTTTTTTCTGAAGTTTTCATCCTTTGATTTGGATACACTGATAAAAGATGTATTATTTGCATAAATGTAATTAAGCTATTTGTAACTCAAATTTATGTTTTTTAGTTTTAAAATTTAGAAAATGCAACTGTTCATACACAAAATCCCAGCAATTTAGTTCTAGGCGTGGCGCCATCTATTGTCTGTAAATTCATATTTTTACAGTATTATACGTATTTTACAGTATTATACGTATTTACTAATACATATTTATGCGAAATAATTTTAAAATATCTTATTTACCTATACATTTTTTACAGAATATTTACGTTTTTCAATCATTTACATTTTTTTATAGAACAGAAGAAAATTGATATTTTAATAATCTGATTAAAAAATACAATTTATTTACCTTGCTTAATGATGGATCTTTTTTAATTTAATAATAACCTTAGAAACTAAAAAGTGTTAATGTTATATTGCTTTTTTTTTATATATATATATATAAATATTGACAATTGTGGCAGCCAGATTGAAATATGAAAATGTGAAAATTCAGAGATTATAAGCAAACAACATTAAAAAATATATAAAATAAATTTTTCTTTGATGAATGTTATTTGGGATAAATTAACTATTTTTTTAATTAAAAATTATGTTATTAGTAAATTTCTTTTATGTTATAATAGTTTGAGAAACTATACTTATGATGTTATAAAACGTAAAATTTAAAAAAATATTTTAGTTTTTGATATTTTAAAACTAAAATACACAAATCTGAGCAAAAAAACCCTTAATTACACATGCAATATGAATATGTAAAATATTTTATAAAAAGTTTTATAGAATTAAGCGTAATTTTTCCTTTAATAATTTATATATATGTTACAAATGCAATGCAACTTTGATCTTTTCCTGTCCCATTCTGAAATATTTAAAATATGATTTTAAACTGTAGTTTACATAATATCTTCGTTCTAATTATCAAAAATCAAAGGATAATACTTTTTGATTAACAAAATGCATAAGGCATCTTTTTTTATTATTTTTTTTTTTTTTTTAAATATTAGGGGGCTTGGCCCCCTACGAGCTACGCTTGCCAACCCCCCGTTCAGACACTGCAGTCTCTAAAAGCACGCTAATTTGATCGGCTTTAAAAAGATTTTGGAAGATTGAATTATAATTAAAAAAAGAAAGGCGATCTCCCTATAAACGGGTTTCTATTCATTTCTCTTTGATTGGGGAATTTTACGGAAAAATCAGCTGCTGTTAAAAGATACAATGGCATTTCAAAATCATCTAATATAAAATCAATTAAGTAAACAGAGTCTTTGTCTCCCGGTACTTTTTAACAAAGCGAAAAGACAGTCCTTTTAAATAAGACATTTTAAATATACCGTTTTTAATCTGACGTAATTTTCACCAAACTTTTCTTTCCCTTTTTAATATTCACGTGAAAATACTTTTATTAGAAATGAAATATTATTTGCGCTATCCAAAAAAAAAAAAAAAAAAAAAAAGAAAAGAAAAGAAAGTTGAAAAGTTCATCTCAAAATATCAAGTAAATGACTCGCGCTATTTTTAAATTTAAACTGTTTTGCAATATTATTTTTTGTTCATTTTACGTAATAAGTATAATGTGACGTAATTTCTCCTATTTAAGACTTCTAACGCATGTTAATGAATTTATTATTTTAGAATATCCTTTCTCTGTTAAAATTCGCGTGTAATTATAGATGAGGTAATTTTCAATAAGTTCCAGCTTTTTATACGTAATTATTTAATTCTAATTTGAAAGTTTTTTTCTGTTTATAATAGTCACGTGTAAATAAATTTTTAATTTGAAGCAAACATTATTGTTTCCGTTGTTTATACAGTTGGCAACAGGTTAAATTAGTATAATTTTCTGAAATAAGTAAAAAATATCTCTCGAAATGCTGAAAATTTGAATTTAAAATAGAAATGAAACCTCGAAAAATGAGTCAAATTAAAAAAATAAATTAATTCTGCACACCGAGAATTTATAACGTATAAAATGATCTAAAAATTATTAAATTCCGATGTATAGTTTTTGCTCCTATAAAACTTTTTTAGTGGAACGATTTTGTCCAACTTTAGCATTAAATATCTCTTAAAATAATTCTTCGATTTGAAAACTGTCTGCATCAGCGTGTTTATCAAACATTTCTGTATAATACTACCAATTTTCATATTTTTGTATGCATTATTTTTATTAATATTAACGAAGAAAGACCACCGGTCACAAAAAATTCAAAACCGGCGGCGGTGACAGCGGTAGTTACTTTTTTTTAGAATAGAGAGATTGTTTTGGAGATTTATCATTCACATTCCGTCATTTTTGACGGGGGTTATGCACTAGTAATAATTATATTCCCCGTTATGAAAAAAATTAAACAAAAACATAATTTGAAGAACAAATTAGAAAAAATAAAATTTATTTCCTACATTGTTTAAGCCCGAGAAGAGACTGGTATTAAGATATTTCATCCAATTAGTTCTACATTTAATGTTAAATTTTTGTAACAAATTAGTTACGCCAATTGAAGATTTAAAAATAAAAATAAAATTAATACAATATGATATTTAAAACACCCTAAAAAATTAGATTTCGTTCAAATGAAATTGAAATAAATCTTAGACTTCTTCCTTTTTTAATTGAAAATATTTGTATTGCAGATTTTGTATTATGCGTATGACAATTGTACATAAAATGATAAGATGCATGCAAAATACAAAACTTAAAAAAAAAAGTCTAAGATTTATTTCGATTTCATTTGAACGGAATCTAATTTTTTAGAATGTTTTAAGTATCATATTGTATGAATTTTATTTTTATTTTTAAACCTTCAATTGGCTTAACTAATTTGTTACAAAAATTTAACATTAAATGTAGAACTAATTGAATGAAATACCTTAATATCTGCCCCTTCTCGGGCTTAAACAATGTAGGAAATAAATTTTGTTTTTTCTAATTTGTTTCCAATTATTCTCTAATTATGTTTTTATTTAATATGTCAAGTTTTTTAATAACTACTGCATTCAGACGAACTCATTTCAAAATTAATAGAGGGTATCATCATCAGGATTTGATGTATGCGATATTGATGCAGTTTACCAATGTATAATTCAAAATACTTCACCACTGCAGTAATGCAGGTTCCTGTAGTTTGGACAAAAAATTTCAGTCTGAACGTTAAAAATATATAACCAAAACATAAAAAATTAACTTCTCTTAAATTTAAATACACTATTTCCCACTCAGGAACGCTATGAATGCGAACATAAATTGTGTTGAATTCTTACTGCTAATATTTAACAATATTATTGCTGTGATACAGTAAAATAAAAAATAAAAGTTTTACTTAAATTTTGTTACCTTATTCTCTCCCAAGAGGTGATGTAAACACATCAGAAAATTGTTACCTAAGTTTAACTTGGGGTATAAGTAGTTCTCATCTCGGAAAAAAAAAAATATATTTTAAAATTTAAGTTATGTAATTCCTCACTAAGTTCGCTACCTGCGTAAAAATAGCTATCCATTAGAAACTTTTTACTAAAACATAAACTTGACCAAAGCAGAAACGTATTCTGAAAATATCCTTTTTATTTCCACTATGACGCCATATTCACCTTTTTAATTCTTGAAAAATAAACTAGCTCAATTTAATATTTCACGTGGTAATCTTTCAGCTAAAAAGAAAAAAATTATTATTACGGCTTTTGAAATTTTTGTAACATTGAAGAAAAAATGTTAGATTTTCTATGAAAAATGTCCGTTGATTCTCAATGAAAAAAGCGAAATTTGGAATTATTAAGAAAAATATTTGAATAATGTAAAAAAAAATTGGCCCATGTTTCTCTCTGGGTTATAATTCACCCATATGCAAAGGCATTTTACCATTCGTTTTGACCCTGGCGTCAGGCAAACGTTTTTACACTTTAAATTTATAATATCATTAGAATTAGTAAAGGATAAAAAATGAGTGGCATCAGGGACAAAAAGGTGGGAAGAAAAATGAAAAAGTTGTGATCTCCATAGGCTTTTCCATGTTAAATTAACATTAAGAAGTGATTCCTCTTAAAGTATTAAATATTCCTCTGCCGCGCAATACTTAAATAAGTGAAATGAAAGAAAAAACTTATCTGTTACCACCTTAGTTTTTAAGATGTAAATAACAAAAATGATCATTTTTGATCAACAAGTTTTAAACTTGACTAGCATATTAAATTGAAACTGATCTGCCAAGTTATAAGGAAAGGTCATATTTACAAACAAACACTTCCGTCAACCAATCTACCACTGCATTTTTGTCTTAGCGATCATTGCGAGAATCGTCTTAGCGACGTAGGCCAATCATATCGTACACCTGTTAAGCGTAGACTAATCAAATTGTCCGAACTCGTGTGTAGAGTAGGAGTCATAAGGAACGAACAGGTGTTTCTTACTGATCCACAGCAATTTGACCAACAATGACGTCAGCTGCCCTTTACTTATATCTTGTAGAAAACCCCCTGAAAACCTAATTTTAATAGTTGATTGGTAGGTTTTCCATTGTATTTTCCTACACCCAGTCCTCCATCCTTTCATAATTGGGTACAGGAAAACACGTTGGGAAACCCACTAAATCAACCACCAAAATTATGTCTGAAGGTCGTTTCCAGACTAGTTGGTCGTTGGCAGACTAGTTGCATTTTAATATGCTAATCAAGTCTTAACCAATCCTGGAATTTCAGCCGTGAACTTGATGAGGTGATGGTTTCTGCCATAGATAAACATACAAGATACGACACTTTCATAGAGAGTAGTGGTAATGCGATTACGATCGCAGCGACTTTAGTGGACAATGGGGAAGAAACTTCCCATCCTTGAAATATTTTTGTTATTAAGCGTCTACCTTATTGTGATCTTTCCTTTTTAATGTTGCATGCTTACGTTTGCAATAGAATCTTACACAGATTTAGGCACAGAACATGAAAGGTGAACGATATAAGTACAACGAAAAATAAGCTAAAACATTCTTCTTGAATGTTACATATCAAGTAAAATTATTATTATAAATAAATATCATGTATTAAAAGTAAATAAACAATATATTAATAAATTAACAACAATAGCCGAGTTACTATATCAGGCAAAATAACGCTATTTTGGCGTCAATTATGTACCCGGTGCGTATATGACATCTGTGCTCAGATTTGTTGACAAATGATACACACAGTTACGATAACAAACTTGATGAAATGTTTTGTTTTTTTATATATGTATTTTAATTAAATGTATATTATTGTTTTTTTTTATGTACAAATTGCTTCTGTTTCTGAATAAGATTAGATAAATGGCTCCTTTATGTTAAATAAATTGAATAAATATTGAAAAAATGTGTGTATATGAAATGAAACAGTGAATAGGTTGCCAAATTTCCTCCTCCTGCAAGGCAGTTTTCTCTATTTCGCCAAGGCCCCTGTACTGGAAAAGTACCGAGAATTTAATTTCTGTATCTGGCTATGTAAAGTACATTAAAATTGGGCAGTTAGGAGCTCAGCTAGTACAGCGCCGTCTAGTGATGGTTATTTTATTAGTAGCATCGGAATGAAGATGTAAAGACGTACATTTTCGTGTATTACACTTTAAATTCTGACCCATCCTTAAATGCGAAGAGTTGTGAGCTCGAATATGAAAGATTAATAGGTTTCAATGAGAATTTCGCCAAATTAGCCAGCTATCGCCAAGTTGGATTCATATATGGCAACTTACTTTTGTCGCCAAATTTGGCGACATTTTGCCACGTTGGTCAAAATTTGGCGCTACTGTGATAACCTTGACATTAGTACAGTTTGAAGCTGATACCGATTTCTCCATAGGAATCCCAACATGATCGCGATGAATGAGGCAGTCCAACCGGAATTGTGAGGGACACACAGACTTTGATTTTATATAAATAGATATACGAAATATTGCACTCTACAAGTCCCAGAAAATTTCATAACATTTGTCTGCCTCTGCCTCGTCGAGAAAAGAATAGATGTACAAAACATAGAGCGTAAACATATTTTATCGACTTGAGTAAATTTCGAAGGCCTGTTAGTTCTTCCCACTTGTCACTGGGGACGCGAGCTAATGAACCAGCCAGATCTGTATGTATGTATGTATGTGTGTACGTAACGAAATAACTCTTGATATAAAACTCCGATTTGCTTCAATTTTTTTTTCTATGTTCATTCTGATAAGGCGCTTCCCTGATTATACTCCCTGTAGGAAAAATCGGCTTTTCAAGGACAAACGTCACCCCCGTCACCCCCTGTCACCCAAGGACAAACGTCATTTTCCCTTCTATTTCCATAGAAGGAAAAATGGATAAGGGATAAGGGGCGAGGAGTGACCAACGAAGGACGCTTGTCCTTGAAAAGCCAGTTTTTCTTACAGGGATTATAGTTTTGGAGGTTCATTGGTTAAGTACAAAAAGGGACAACGGGTGCCTAATACCCTCTTTAATTTAGATAAATGGTTTTTTTCATGCAGAATTATTCGGTTTCTTCAAACTTTTTATACCGTTTTATTTTGATAAGGAGCTTTCCTGATTAGATTTGGAGGTTCATCGGTTAAGTATGAAATGAGAGGGGAAGGGGTTAGTCCCCCCTTAATTTAGATAAATGGGTTTTTCATGCAGAACTATTTAATTTGTTTCAAATTTGATATACCAGTTTATTCCGATATGACGCTTACTTGATTAGATTTGGAGGTTCATTGGTTAGGTATAAATGGGGGAAAGGGGGGCAAGCCCCCCACCTTAATTTAGATAAATGGGTGTTCAAACAGAATTATCCAATTTTTTTCAATTTTTTTTTCACATTATCATAAGGAGCTTTTCTTGATTAGATTTGGAGATTCATTGATTGAGTATAAAGGGGGAAACGGGGGCTAATCTCCTTTAATTTATTTTTTGAGGGCATTATTCTTTGATATTAGGGTATACCATACAATTTGTGTGAATAGCCTGTGAGCTCAATGCCATCAGTTTACATGGGCACGTTTCTTTTTTATTGCATCGACCACCCGGTCTATTAATAAATTTGTTTCAGCTGTATTATAAACAGGGTTCTCGCTGCCGCTCGCCACTGCGCCAAATCGCGACAAAATGTTTCATTTGGCGAATAAACGAACAATAAAATTCGCCAAATTGCGAGTGCTGAATTTTTGCCTTTTTTGTATGTTTGTGTGTGTGGTGAGTCGAGACTCTTTGCTGCTTTAATGAACGATTGGTGTCGCTTTACATGTTCAATCGCACCGTGCCATTTACATTGCTCTATTTATAGAGGTACTGACTCAACACCAATTCAGTTTAGGAATAACCAAAGATACAAAAAGGATTATGCTATAGGTATTTCTCTATTGTCAGTTAATCACTATCGGTGCGCTGGCAAAAACACAAACAAAATTACTAGCATAAAGTGACAAAGAGAGAAAATGTTTGCTGGAATGCAGTGTTGAAATTAGCCATTTACTAAGTATTAGTTGTATGCAAAGTATCATTGGCAGATCAAATTTTTTCTTTCGGTTAAGAGTCGAAACCTCCTAGCAATTTTTAGTGTATATTTTCACAACGGTAAATCAAAGATTAGCTGTTTTGAATTTTTATTGAAACTGCTAAAAGAATGTCTGAACCATTTGCACATTAGTTATTTTTAATAGTTTCTGTAGCGGATAGTCGAATATCTATTTTATAAGAAATCACAAAAAATTAGGTTATTTTAGAACATTTTGAAAATAAAAACAGATATAATGAGGGGTTAAAGATAGATATTTCAGTATTTCACGCCGAATCTATTTTGCTAACATTTCTTTTCATTTGGCTACTGTTTTTTATTTCTTATTCGCCAGATTCCTAGTGTTGGTCAAAAGCCAGCGAGGACACTGATTATAAATACATGGTTTTTTTTCTGCAGGTTGACGCCACCTTATGCCATCACGATCGCTTTGCTGATGATGCTCCCTATCTTGGGTTCTGGCCCCGTTTGGAAGATCAACCTGGATCCATGGATCAACGCATGCAAGGCTAATTGGTGGACGAATCTTCTTTATGTTAACAACTACATCAATACTTATGATTATGTGAGTAAATTAATAACCCTTTACTTACTAAATTATGAATTCATGAAAATTTTATCGTCTAAAGCATTACTACATTAGAAGATTTACATAATTATTTAATAAATTTTGGGTTGGGTTGATTTTTGACGGCCGGTTATCTACTCGAGGGATATAGGCCCTAGGAAGAGCAGGGGCGTGCCGAAGGCTGTTTTAGTGGGGGGGTGTGAACTGAATTTTGCCAACTGAAAGATCGGGGGTGAGAAAGACTTTGTGATAGCCCCCTCCCCCCCTCTCAGCGACGGAGTCAACTGTTCTACAATACTGTGAATTTATAAAAATCACTAAAAGTCTTAAGTGTTCACCTGCATTCTCCTTAACCACAGTCGAAATTAAATGTTGTTGTTCAATATGTGTAATTTTTTAAAAATTATTTTACTATATAAGTAGAGTTATTAATTAGGATTCTGCTACGATTTAAAAGGAAATGTGTATGGATGTACTGTACATTAACCAGTTCTCAAAAGTAACAATTTAAGAATTTTGAAGTACTTCGGAATTTATGTTTCTATAAATAAAACCGCATGCTGTTGTGTAATGTAAGTGTATAAATTTTAAGAT
This sequence comes from Maratus speciosus, assembly GCA_963932465.1. Taxonomy (NCBI): domain Eukaryota; kingdom Metazoa; phylum Arthropoda; class Arachnida; order Araneae; family Salticidae; genus Maratus; species Maratus speciosus. Next base: position 466,992,326 of record OZ010798.1, read on the forward strand.
ACATAAAAAAGACAAATCTTGCTTACTAAAAATAAGATATATATTAGTATAAGAGACTAAAAATTATCCTTCTACATTTTTAAATTATCACCCGCCTATACTTCAGAATAGCCCATTTTCCAGCTACACTGTCTAAATCCAACATGTCAGTTATGTCTGTTTCACAGGTTAATAGCATTAGTTAGTCCAGTCGCTCTTCCGACATGGTGGTACGCAAGCAATTTTTTGCTAACTTTAACCTGCTGAAACTTCTTTTATTACTTGCTACAGTTACTGTAATAATTAAGGCCAACTTGTAGGCCAAAGAAAGGTTAGGATACAAATGAGCCTTCCCCACAAATTTTTGCGCTGCTGCGCCAGTTGTATCCGATTCAGAACTAGCTATTTCTGAGGACATGAGATCAGTTTCACATTCCAAGTTATCTACATCTTTGAGATCACCAGGAAATAGTTGACATAGTTTAGAAATGTCCTCGGTAGAGCTATACTTGATCCTAGATGGAAGGAGACAGGCTAGTGGTTTAACTTTCTCAAATACCAACTTATGAATGTCTACAAATGCAGTTGTAAGCCGATCTACCACCTTCAAAATTTCTGCTTTAAAATAATTCTCTCGTGTAAATAGAACTGCAGTTTTAGGATTTTCGTCTATCTTCGATGGAGGCCTCCGTCGCCTGTGCCGCAAATTGAACTCATAATCTTGATTTATTCCATGTATCTCGCAGATGTTGTCAGCTTCCTTAATGATGTTCATTATTGCCGCCGTGTCATCATTCCGGAGTTTCTGAATGCTTTCGTAAGTTTTCTGCATTATGTCGGTTCCCTCTAAAATGTTCAGGTCGTCACGTTGCAATTGCTCTGTTGCTAACTTGGTCTGAAACATAATTGTTTTCATTCCAAGTAAAGAAACAATGAAATCATATGACATCATTTTGCTTCTTAACCCTCCCGCCTTAGCTCGAGCATCCTTGTCAACCTTCATGTCTTCAGAAATAATTTGCAGAGTATGGATGAGGGCATCATAGGACGATAAAATAGCTCTGACTGAATCCGCTCGCATAGTCCATCTTGTCTTTGACAAAAATTTCAAAGTAAGACTCTTCTGAAGAACTTCTATTTTCTATGTCAGTATGCCGAATCGCTTTGTACTCAGTTAAAAAAAGTTATAGAGATCCTGAATACTGTCGTAGAACAATTTTATTATATTGCTTTCTTTGCACGCATGTTCAACACATAAATTCACTTTATGCGCGAGGCAGGGTATGTATAAAATAGATCTACCAGCTATTTCCGAAAGTTTTGATTGACAGCCTAAAATGCGCCGGACATAGATGACGTGGTGTCGTAAGACTGTGCACGAGCTTGGGAAAGCGATATTCCAACTGACTGTAGAATTTCAGAAATAAGCTTAGCCATTCCTTCGCCTGTTTTAGCTAGATAATCTTTTAGTTTTAACAACCTTTCTTCTGGGTGAAACTGGGTCACGTATCGGATTACAATTGAGAGCTGGTCAAGATGAGAGATATCGGGTGTGCTTTCAGCCATAACGCTAAAAAATCCACAATTTTTGACATTTGCAACTATTTTTTCACGGACACATGATCCAAGAACCCCAATAAAGTCGTTTTGTGACTTGTTGGCATGGTATGGGCGAAGATGATTATCATCAATCCAGTTTTTTAAAGTTGGAATCCACCTGGCCATTAATCTAATGAGCTGAATGTAGTTACCGCTGTCACTTTTTCGTCCCCAAAATGCAAATGCTTGACGACTTAGATATCTGGTGCAGTCTAGAAGTATATTAATAATCTCTCTGTTTCTTAGACGAATTTGCTCCGCGTTAGCTGCTGCCTTTCTACGTTGACTACATAGAAAGTTGTCAACGTGCTTACTTTTTTGGGCCAAATTATCTAATTTATACACTGCGGCTCTATGAGCATTGCTCGTAAAATGAACCATTAACTTGCCTTTACGGTTTTTTCCTCGGCCTTTCATCTTATGCCATACACGAATATCAACACTGATCCAAGCTTCTTCTGCGTTTTCAGGCCCCGGGCCATCAGAGCAAAGTGAACAAGCAAAACAAAATGCGGCATCCAGTTGGTCGCTGTATTATAAATATGGATATTCTTTATACCAGCAGGAGCTAAACTTATTCTGCTTCTTAGGATCTATGTCATGATTCACAGGGTAAGATGATCTCTGAGGTTGATAAGGTCCACGAGACAGGATGAAAAGTTTCTGGTTTTCGGTTAAATTCTTTCCAATACGATCGGCTGGATCACAACTTAGAAAAGTCGAGGAATCTTCCTTTTCAGAAACATTGACATTTTCCATAGAATTGCTAGTTAGGATTTTATCGCATTCCTCAATCAAACTTTCGCTGTAGTGCCGAACCCGGTCTGCAAAAGCCTTAACATTCGCAGTAAAATTTTGTGATGAAAATGATGTTTCGGAAACATTTTTACGAAGCTCTGAATTTTACATCTGGAGGATCTGTTTGAATATGACTATGCAGGCCTCTAATAGAAATTCAGAAATACCTACATATTGTACATTGAATCCGTTTTCCTTTCTGGAGGTTGATGTTTTCATTCGGATGAAATATTCTTATATGGCGATATAAATTTATTTTTTTCTGTGAAATGTGTGTGTACACGATCACAGTGTGTGCATAAACTTTTCACTGAATTATTCGCCATCATGCGACAAAAACAAACTTTCGCAAATCGCTATTCTTCTGTGTCCGTGACTTCATCTTTTAAATGCAACAACCTGAAATAACTAGCGCCAAATCCAGAGCCAAGAGGTCAACAAATTCTAAGAATCAGTCCATAGCAGAAGGGAGCAATTAAAGATGCTACATGGGAAAACTTACAATAGAGATTGCAACAACCCCCTCCTCCCCCTCCTTTCCCGAAAGTCTCAAATTCTCAGAAACGCGATTCTCTCTCTCTCTCTCTATCACCTCCGCTCTCTGACAACCCCTCCCTCCCACACAGAATCATACACAATCTTCCGTGAGAAGTTATTTCTTTTCCCCTTTAAATGACGGACAACAGAGACTTGAAATGATACTGACGACAGGAGAGGGGATTTTTTGCTGGGTGTGTTCTTAACTTTCCGACTATTCTAAATTTTACCAACTCTTCCAAATAAGTGGGGGGGTGTTACACCCCCAACACCCCCCCGCTAGGCACGCCCCTGAGGAAGAGTGCCCTCCGTGGGGGTCTTTCTAAGGGAATCTAACCCGTATTTACGCAAGGTTTCCCAAGGTTAGAAGAAAACCACGAAAACTCCGACGGGTTAGGCCGACGGGCGCGATTGTGTTCAAACCCAGCACCTCCCGTCTACCAGCTTCGTGAGCAGAACCTCTCAGCCACTGGTGGGGCCTTAATAAATTTTGGAAGGATTTTAGAAAGATTGGAGCATTTAGAAGAATTAATTAAATTTGAATTTATAGGGATTATGTGTAATATCTGTAAACCCACTCAAATGTTTTACTTTAAATATTTTTCTCAGCATTTTTTAGAGTTACGAAATGTACAAATAGAATGTTCTTACAATAGAAATATAGAAATATTTCCGAATTGAAAAATCCCCCCCCCCCCCCCCTCCAACGCCAAAGAAAGTTGAAACGATGCAAAGACAAATTTTGTTTTGTGCAACCCATAATGCTTTTGGAACAAGATAAATAGTCCAGGCAATAGTGGATTTTACCTGGCAAAATTAATGGTAGTTCTGGAAATCGGCTTACTTTATGTTTTTTCGGGAGCTGAATCCGAATTTTTAACTTCCCACCAAAATTTCCCCCGGCAACCCCCCCCCCCCCCCAAATTTTGGTAAAATGCTCCCCCCCAAAAAAAAAAGGTTTTTATTGTTTTAGGTAAAAAGCATCTATAAATTCAGAAAGTAGACAAAATTTGCAACAAATAAGATATATGACATTATGACGTAGGATGAATGGGATGGGGGGATCTGTCTCGGAACATGAGCCGCGGTGCTGCGTGGACTAAGTTGCGCAGTTCCACTTAACCACTCACATCGTTTACATTCGCCCTCCCGTCTCCCCTCCGAACTGTCTCTGTAAGGTTTACTTTAAGTTTTTTGGGTCGCTGAATCCGAATTTTTAACTCCCCCCCCCCCCCAAAAAAAAAAAAATCCACCACCACCCCGCAATCCCCCCAAAATAGTTGTTTTTAAATTAAATTGTTTATTGTTTTAGGCGAAAAGTATCTATAAATTAAGAAAGTAGACAAAATTTACAACAAATAGGATATATAACATTATGACGTAGGATAAACGGGGAGAGGGGGCTGCCTCGGAAGATTCCCCGCTGGACTTGCATAACTTAGTGCACGTAGCGCGCAATGCATGTTCAGAGGCAGCCCTCCCCTTGCCGTTCATCCTACGTCATAATGTCATATATCCTATTTGTTGCAAATTTTGTCTACTTTCTGAATTTCTACATACTTTTCCCCTAAAACAACAAAAAATTCAATTTAAAAACAACTATTTTGTGGGGGTTTCGAGGGAGAATTTTGGGGGGGACTTAAAAATTCGGATTCAGCGACCCAAAAAACTTAAAGTAAACCTTATAGGGAAAGTTCGGAGGGGAGACGGGAGGGCGAATGTAAACGATGTGAGTGGTTAAGTGGAATTGCGCAAATTAGTCCACGCAGCACCTCGGCGCATGTTCCGAGGCAGGACTCCCCATTCATCCTACGTCATAACGTCATATATCTTATTTGTTGCAAATTTGGTCTACTTTATGATTTTCTAGACACTTTTCCCCTAAAACAATAAAAAAATTGTTTTTTTTTAATAAAAAACTTTTTTGGGAGCATTTTACGAAAACTTGGGGGGTGTTGACGGGGGAAATTTTGGTGGGAAGTTCAAAATTCGGATTCAGCGACCCAAAAAACATATAGTAAGCCTTTTTCCAGAACTACCATGAATTTTGCTAGGTAGAGCCCCTATACGGTCTCTATTGCCTGGACTAAAAGTAATGTATCTATTAGTCATTCTAAACTGTATTACAACTATCGATGTATTAAATTAAATTTATAACAAGTTATTTTAATGGTACTTCTAAGTACCGTCAGTAGATAAAGGGTTAAACACATTTTTTTTTTAAATGTTGCTTATGAAATTTGCTAGTTAGACGCAAATCTCGCCAGTAGTATTTTTCTTCCGCGCCAATGGCATTTTTAACAGTTTCAAGTTGAAAAGTTTTTATGAATTCTGTTTGTCTGGCCTTATGTCGGTCCGTCCGCCTGTCTGAGCTCTAACTCGCGTAAATACGTATATTCGGATTGGTATGTAATCAGGTATCTATGTCCAGGCTTTTTCACACAGGGTCCTGCTTTTGTGAAGTTGTGAATTGTCGGGTAAATATTGTTTTTACCCGACTACCAAGAAGGTTATGTGTTTCACGCGTATCTGGGTGTGTGGATTTCTTTAGATCCTCGAAACATCCCAACGGCCGGATGGATTTTAACGAATGAGGTCTCTATCGATTCGTCTTAACCGTCCGATGCTTATAGGCTAGAGTTTGCTTTCATAAGTTCAAAATGGCGGCCGTAAAATACAAAATGGCGGTAGAGACAAAAAAATTACACACCCTATTGAGTAGTCTATCATTGGATAGGTTTTTCAAAATGAAGACGATGTTTCATGGACTGCTTTACAGTCAGACGCTCCGTTTTAATATTACACAACCTGGAAGTTGTATAGGTAGGATATCTCGCTGTACTGTAACTCTAACCTTCATAGACATCTCTAGGCCTCATCAAAACAGTGTTTATAGATAGGAACTAACAATTAACAGACCTGCCAAGCTTTGAAAATGAGAAATCGTAGCACACAAAATGAAAATTAATCTGGAGATTGGTTGGTTGTTTTTTCATGTTTCGCAGCCATCTTTTGACATTCGTAAAAGGAATAAGGTTTCAGTCTTTCAACAACTGAATATATTTTTTCCTCTGAAAATTTTTATACGATTTTTAGAGTTTCTTCTCGTTTCAAAGCGGCTTTTTTTTTTTTTTTTTTTTTTTTTTTTTTTACATTTGTAAAAGGACCCTGGTTCCAATTTTTTATCGTAGTGCAGTAAATTTTGACGAAATTCGCGATTTTTTTCCAGCGATCATTTCAGGATATTCACATTTTTTTTTTCTTAAAAATCGTAATTCACATTTTTCTATCACGATTCTTAGTAGAAATCCGCACTATTTACCACGAACTTTTGACGAAATTCACACTTTTTACCGCGATCCTTTGACGAAATAAGTGTCTTCTTTCCACGATTTTTCGGTGAAATTTATGTTTTGTTTCTGCGATATTTTGACGAAATTCTCGTTTCTACCACGATCCTTTGACGAAATTTATTTTCTTCTGCGACCAATTGACGAAATTAATATTTTTACACGGTCATTTGTCGAAATTAGCGATAGTTTGTCGCAACCGAGTGGCGAAATTTTCAATATCTTTTCGCGACCAATTAACAAAATTCACTACTCGTTTCCGCGACCTTTTGACGAAATTTGCAATATTTTCCCCTTGATAGTTTATCGAAATTCGTGATATTTTGCGCAATTTTTTAACGAAATTTGCAATTTCTTTCTGAACTCTTAACGAAATTAGCAATTTTATTCAGCGACCAATTGAAGATAATCACTATTTGTTTCTGAGACCTTTGACGAAATACCCTATATTTTTACGCGATCATTTGAAGAAATTCTCAAATTTTTCCGCGATCGATTCATGAATTAATTTGGAGAGATTCCACAAAAGAAAAAAAAATTCGCGGACTTCCAGGAAATTTCAAAATATATTCGCAAAAGGATCGTAGGTCTGTGGAAGAATTTACAGGGGGGGGGGGGGATACTGCATTGCATTTTTATTTATGCAGGACTCTCCTTTTCCGTGTGCAAATCATGCGATTTTGCACACTATCTCAATCCTTGCCCCTCAAAGAACCACCTCCCCCCTCCAGAAATTCTTAAAATAACACCCCTATTTCTAAGGAAGGGAATTCCTGTATAAATATTTACAGAAACATGATTCACTCGTGGTTAATGTACATAAAGAGGGTTTTTATGTTAAGAAGTTTGTTTTGCAGCCCAGATTTTTTTTTCCCATGAGCATTTTTTAATGTCCGAATTTTCGGACTAATGGCCAATTTTTTTTAAACTTTCGGAAATGAATACTTTGAAACTTTCGAAATTTCGGAACAGAATCACTTCTGAAAAATATGTTGCGCGGGATAAAAAATGCAACTAGAAACAAAAAATGCGTTTGTGTATATTTTGCAAAAAATCGTAGTTTAAGACCGATATTCGTAGCATCGCAGCTTATAGGTCCAAATCGTAGCAACTACGATTTTTTCGTAGCAGTTGGCAGGTATGAATTAAACACAACTTAAAAGTCATCAATACAAGTAAATAAAAAACAGTTTCACATTTATGAAAAATAATTAATTAGTTCGCTTTTTACGCAGACAGGTTTTTTAATTTTTTTAGTTTAATTTTTACTTGTTCTTATATTTGTTTTTCTTATTATTTTGATGTAAAGAAGAAGTTATTCTACAAACATTTCTCAGTAAACTAAATGCAGTTCAGCATAAAAATGCATACCTCATTTAAAATTCACCTTTAAGCAATTTTGCGCTCATACTCAGTAACCCTCACTAATTTTTTCTGTGGCCCTGTATATGAACTATAGCATTTATACACACTATATAGTATGCATAAATATAGTGAAACTTAGAAGCGCATATCCTAATTAAAAATACATTTGGAGCAATCATTGCTAATATACAGTAATTCGGATACAATATAGTATATCTGAAATCTTTTGTGTGTCCTTAGTGTAAATATAGTTATGTCGCATCGAATTCCGCATTAATAATCTACAAATGAGTTTTTCTTTTATTGTATACTTCCGAATCAGATCATTTTTAGTTCTTCAGGTAGAAGTAGGTTCAATTTATACATAATTGTTTATACTAACAGTTAAAATTCCATTTTCAAAATTAAAACCTAAATATAATGAAACATAAAGAAACGTAAAACACAAAAAACAAATAAAGTAAAACCAAATAAAGTAAAGTAAAAGTGACATGAAGTAGAATCGTGTTAATTAGGTATATTATTATGCAATCTATCTCTTAAAATTCAATTTTCAAAAATAAAACCTTTTAAATTTGATGGAGTAGCAAAATGATTTGGAAAACCCTATATGTTGAATGGTTTGGCGAGAAAATGACGATACATGGCACTTTTATGAAATTTATAATAACTTAATTCACTCAAAAGTAACGCATTATTTTAAAGTAAATTATATACGTGTTTCACAAAACTATACTTTTCGTTTAAAAAAAAAACAAAAAAAAAACCATAAAATGCATTGTTCTCAATAAACTGAATATATTAAAACACCAAATAAAATAAACTAAGACAGACTTGAGCACAGTTAAAAAATAAAATTTATAAAGACAATAAAAAATATCCCCCCCCCCCCCTTTTCAACGTAGTAAACCTAGCTCCTTTATCTGTATCCCTTATTATAAGAACATTTCTGAAAAATTTCTGGCATTCTAAAATCATTCAATATTGGGGTTTCTTTTAAACCTATTAATAAATTGAGTTCCTTTTTCAATAAGCATAAATTTCAATATCATAAGTCTAAATTACCCGGTGTTGTTTATATTATTCCTTGTAAAGATTGCAATAGTGTTCATATTGGTGAAACTGGTAGATCATTGGAAATTCGCCTAAAAGAACATACTGGTACTTTAAAAAAGAGTAATTTGAATTCAAAAATTGTCCAGCATTCACTTCAAACGAATCACATTCCGCTCATTGCGAACGCCAGTATTTTGAAATCTGGTTGCAACAACTACCATGGTAGATTGCTCCTTGAGGCTTGGTTCATTGAATTGCGGTCGCATGCTTTGAATGATGCTCGTTCTGTCCCTAGCGAATATTGTTTGTTTTTAAAATAGCTAACTGTAACTGTTCTTGATTTGTTCTGACGTTTGAAATGCAATGGATATTTTTTGTACTGATGATGCCTTGCGTGTCGCTTGGCGAAACGTTTACATATTGTATTTTTAATTGTTTTTTATTGTCTTTATAAATTTTATTTTTAACTGTGCTCAAGTCTGTCTTAGTTTATTTTATTTGGTGTTTTAATGGTTTTTAAATTCAGACGTTAAATGTATATGTACTGTAAACTGAATATAATCTATGTCTTTTCGCGTGCCAGGTAAGTATTCTTACGTGCCATAGGTTCGGCATCCCTGGTGTAGGGGGATCTGTTTGGCAACCATGTTTTATAATTTCCAATAACACTTTAGGATAGGGTCAGTGAACCTTTTTACATCCCCGTGCCCATTTTTTTTTTTTTTTTTCAAAAGAGATTTTACGTGAGCATGACGTGCCAAGCCCCCAAAAATAATTTAATGAATCAAAACTTCTAGAATTTTATGCACTGGGATTTAAAAATATGGAACATTATACATCTAATATCTAGACTAACATATATTTTAAAGTAATAAAATGGTGAATGCTATGTCGGTTTTGCCAAATATTAATATAATGTTCAACCTACTTACTTTTAAGAGGATGCTAGCTGAATTCGAGTTATCTAACAAGTGGTTTGGGTTTCCAATATTTAAAATTTTCGTATCATTTCCGAAAATAATGACCCGCAGGAATAAATAGAGCGAACATAGTGAAAACTACGTATTTTAGACCAAGTCGCTTTAGTTTCATCACTAGGAGTTTTACTTGTAATGCCTGATATTTTTCTTTTTGATATTCTCCCAACCTTCTCTAAATTTGATAACTTATTGAGCCCACAGTGAAATAATTTAGAAATTCAATTAGTTGTTTTTTAATAAAAAAAAAACGAAAAGAAAGAAAAGCCCAGCTCGTTTAAGTTTGCGTGTTTTGTTTAACTTAATTCTATTTTGTTTTAGGATTTCAATCAACGCCGTGCCGAAAATATTCTATCGCGTGCCAAGTTTCATACGCGTGCCATAGATTCGCCGTCCCTGCTCTAGGATAAATCGCCTTCGCTCAAAACTTAGTCTGGTTTCAGTCATTGTTTCAAGTTTGTGTGTAGATCTGTATATAATCTATAGATTTGTGTGTTGTTACATAGTATGCTAAAATGAATAGCGCTTAATTAAATGAATAGAAGAGTTGAAAATTTCCATTCAGAAATTTCCATGAATAAACGGAAATGTATTTGAAAACGTTTGTGCTATCTGTATATCATATATAGAATTTATACGCAAAAAGTAATATTAAACTAATCGAATTTACCAAACCCAAAACTTTCTTCTAACTCATGCATGTTAACACGTTAAAATTCGCTATCACACAGCCAAAATTAAATGGCAATCCATGCCCATCATGAGGATTCTAAAGATATGAAATTCCGTGCATTAGTTCTTGAGATAGGACTTTTGCTGAAATCGTCTAAATCCAGCAAAATGCAGCCTAGCAGCGCCACCTATTCATTGCTTTACACCAAGACCACCAAGCAACAACTTATGTCAACGTCTAAAGAGAATCCGAAGAATGGGGAAATCCGTGCATTAGCTTTTGAGATAGAGCTATTGCGAAAATCATGAAAATTTCAGCATTGCAGCGCCACCTATTGGGCGATTAACACCAAAACCTAATCAGCAACAACTTGTGTTAACATCTAACTAGATCTGAAGTTCGATGAAAATTTGTGCGTTAGTTCTTGAGATAGAGCTATTGCGAGAATCGAGGAAAATGCAGCCCAGCACAGCCACACCAACGCGTAATCAGCTCCTAGTCATATCTGAAGTTTGATGAAAATCCGTGAATTAGTCCTTGAGATAGAGCTATTACGGAAATCCTGTAAATCCTGCAAAATGCAGTATTGCAACGCCACATGTTGGGCGATTTACACCAAAACGCAAACAGTACCAACTCATATCAAGGACTAACTGAATCTGAAGTTTTATGAAAATCCGTATATTAGTTCTTAAGATAGAGCTATTGTGGAAATTGTACAAATATTGCAAAATACAGATTTGCATGACACAGCGCGGGCGATTTACACCAACTCGTAATCAGTACCTAGTCATATCAAGGACTAACTGAATCTGAAGTTTCATCAAAATCCGTGCATTCGTTCTTGAGATAGAGCTATTGCAGAAATCGCGAAAAATGCAATATAGCAGCGCCACCTATCAGTCTATTTACACGAATAACTAATAGGCACAAATTTATATTAGGGACTATCTGAATATAAATTTGTATTAAATTCCATGCATTAGTTCTTGAGATAGAGCGCCCACAAAATTTGTGTCACATACACACAGACAGACAGACTCACAGAGTCACAGGCAGACATTTTGTAAAAACATGTTTTTCGGGATCTCTGACCCCTAAAATGTGTAAATCCGAAAAAACCGGAATTCGAAAATTTTTGTCGAATACTATACTTTCTTCTTGTAAAGATAGAAGAAAGTAAAAAAGTGAAAGATGTCTAAGTAAACCATTTCAAATAACACATTTGAAAACCCATTCTCAGCCATTACCATGAATAGTCATTAAAATGTTCGAATTCTTTTTTAATCGAATTCTTTTGTGCAACCCTGTATATGATGGACAGAATTTAAGCACACCAAGTACTATGCGAAAATGTAATTAAATTTAAAAAGTCCTTCCGGCCAGTGCCGGGAGGAAGAGGTAGCTTTCATAATCCTTATTTTAAAAAAGTCAACTTATATCATGCAAACACACGAAGCTCAATTTAGTGGAAACCGAATATAGGAGATTCAATACTAATTTTTATCAATATAATGAATGAGAATTTCGCGAAATTAGTCAGCTTTATCCAAGCTGCTTTTCTTTAAAGTAACTTATATTTGGCTGCCAAATTCGGCAATTTCTTAAAGTGCCTGTCATTTTAAGACAACATGGTGGATGAGGCTAAGCAGTGAACTTGGTCGAGACCTTAGTAATTGCTGTGCACATGCTCACTCACATCGGAATCGGTTAATATATAGGAGTGCTGTCGCATGCAAAAAATCAGATTTTTCAAAATGTCACCCACAATAGAAATTGAAACTGCTATATCTGAGCCATTTTTTAAGGTAAAGACAAACAAAAAATGCTCCTGAATCCTTATATCAAGATCAAATACTTAAGAAAGAAACCCTTTTCAATTTCTAATTTTTTTGCACCTCACTTTAAATATATATATATTTTTTAATTTAATGGCAGCCATTTTGAAACAAGATGGCTGATGAATCTGGCCAGCGAACTTGGTCGAGGTGTTGATGTATACTATCCACATGCCTTCTTACATCGAAATAGGCGAATACGTGTGTTATAGCGTGACAAATACAAGATCGTTTCAAAATGTTAGCCATTCTAGAAATTCAAAGTGCTATAAATCAACCATTTTTTAAGATATCAACAAAAGAACAAATTTTCAGAAACAAACACTGCTCCGGAATCTTTGTATCAAGGCCAAACACATAAAAAAAATCTTTTTCATTTTCCAATTTTTTAATACCTCATTTTGAATTTTAAATTTAATTTTTTTTAAATGGCAACCCTTTTGAAACAAGATGGCGAATGAAGCTGGCCAACGAACTCGGTCGAGACATTGGTATGTGCTATGTACAGACCAAGTTACATCCAAATAGGTTCATAAATACGCCTGTTATCGCGTGACAAAAATCAGGTCGTTTTAAAATGTCAGCCACAAGAGAAATTCAAAATGCTATTACTCAGCCATTTTTTTTTTTTAGATATAGACGAAAGAAAAACTGTTCCGGAATCTTTGTATTAAGGTCAAACACATACAAAAAAAATCTTTTTCATTTTCCAATTTTTTGGTATCTCATTTAATTTTTTTTTATTTTTTAATTTTTTTAAATGGCCGCCATTTTGAAACAAGATGGCAGATGAAGCTGGCCAACGAACTCGGTCGAGATATTTGTATGTACTATGTACACACCAAGGTACATCCAAGTCGGTTCATAAATACGCCTGTTATTACGTGAGAAAAATCCGGACGTTTCAAAATGTCAGCCACGCTAGAAATTCAAAATGCTATAACTCAGCCATTTCTTAAGATATAGACGAAACAAAAACTGCTCCCGAATCTTTTTATCAAGGTCAAACACATAAGAAGAAAATATTTTTTCAATTTTCAATTTTTGGTACCACATTTCAAATTTAAATTTTTCTTAAAAATTTAAATGGCCGCCATTTTTAAACAAGATGGCGGGTGAAGCTGGCCAACGAACCCGGTCGAGACATTGGTATGTACTATGTATAAACGAAGTTGCATCCAAATCGGTTCATAAATACGCCTTTTATCGCGTGACAAAATTCAGGACGTTTCAAAATGTCAGCCACGCTAGAAATTCAAAATGCTATAACTCAGCCATTTTTTAAGATATAGACGAAACAAAAACTGCTCCGAAATCTTTGTATAAAGCTCAAATACATAAGAAAAAAATATTTTTCCATTTTCAATTTTTTGGTACCACATTTCAAATTTTAAATTTTTAAAAAAATTTTAAATGGCCGCCATTTTGAAACAAAATGGCGGATGAAGCTGGCCAACGAACTCGGTCGAGAGATTGGTATGTACTACGTACACACCGAATTACATCCAAATCGGTTCATAAATACGCCTTTTATCGCGTGACAAAATTCAGGACGTTTCAAAATGTCAGCCACGCTAGAAATTCAAAATGCTATAACTCAGCCATTTTTTAAGATATAGACGAAACAAAAACTGCTCCGGAATCTTTGTATAAAGGTCAAATACATAAGAAAAAATATTTTTCCATTTTTAATTTTTTGGTATCACATTTCAAGTTTTAAATTTTTTTAAAAATTTTAAATGGCCGCCATTTTGAAACAAAACTGCGGATGAAGCTGGCCAACGAACTCGGTCGAGACATTGGTATGTACTATGTACACACCGAATTGCATCGAAATCGGTTCATAATTACGGGAGTTACAATGTGACATAGGTCAGATGATGTATATATATATATATATATATATATATATATATATAATTTTGAACGGAGGGTGGTTTCGGGGTCTGGGGGTCATGATCGATGAAAATATACCAAAATTTTTTGAAATCGCTTTCCTCCGAACGGCTGCAATAGGTAGCTTTTTTGTAAAGAAAGCTACCTAAAATGCATACCACAGTTGAAAATGCTCTTCTAGAAAATGTTGTTCATTAACAGTACTTCAACCGAAGTCTTGTGTATCCCTCTAAATGAACAATAAATGCTATGTGCATCCTATCTCTATAATAATAGCCTAAGTCATAGGACTTTCATCAACAGTTCCAGGATGACCGCTTCGCTGTTATATATGCCAGGCGGCCGTTTTTGCTCTTTAATGTTATCTGCGCACATGTGATTAATTCGCCAAATATTAATCTATATTATAATAGCCGAAGACATGTGACTGTCAAGAACAATTACGGACCTATATTGCACCCCTTCGCTTTTAATATGAAAAGCGACTATTTTTAATCAAAATTATTTTCTCGAATGAAACTGCAAAAAAGTTGCCATGATCACAAAGAATTCTTGGTACTTTTATGATAACCGAGCGCAAATCTCGATAATAAAATTTTTAACTCGTCCATTTTTAGGTGCGTTCGTAGTTATATAAATACGTAGCACCTATAGTCGTCGTTCAGTCCGTCCGTCCGTCCGTCCGTCTGTCTGTCTGTCTGTCCGCATATAACAGAGCAAAACTACCCAACCGAATGGTCTGAAATTTTAAATATATGATTGTTGTAAAATTTTGTCGAGCCATTTCAAATTTTATGAAAATCGGATGTATAGTTTAATTACAGGGACAGTCAAAAGTTTTCTTTACATTACGGCCAATGGGAAAAATTATTGCAAGTGCATTTTAATGATGTTACAGCTTTCCGAATGGTCTGAAATTTTAAATATGTAATGATTGCAAAATTTTGTCGAGCCATTTCGAATTTTAGGAAAATCGGATGTATAGTTTAATTACAGGGACAGTCAAAAGTGTTCCGTTACATTACGGGGAATGGAAAAAAAGTTATTGCAAGTGCATTTTAATGATGCTACAGACTATGCACTTTATGAAGTGCAAAAAATTATACATTCAGTACAATATGGGGTGTAAAAAATAATTTTAAAACTAGTTATAGTACGAACGCACCTCATTTGCCACGTTTGACGATCAATTTCCAACTTGTTTATTTTTCGCGTGATAAATTAAAATAATGCTTTGATGTTGAAATTGAATGTCATGGTTTATGGTATTATTTATTATTATTTTTAGCCCCCGGTATGCTATTTCTTTCTCCAAGCTTATTTTGTGTCGTCTCCAAAAAATAACGTTACGTTGTATAAGCCAGCTGTAAAACAAAGCAGATGTATCATTGTACGATTAAATACTCTATAGCAATTTTTTAATCTTCTAAACATCGCACATTTTCAATTTTTATACCGTCGTATAAAAAAATACTTTTAAATGCAATTTGTTTGAAAACTACCTCCATTTATTTTTGAAATAATAATTTTTTTTGCAGTTTTTAGAGCCATTTGCTTAATATTGGTAACGGAAGTACTCCATTTCTGCAGAAAGTAAAGGAAAAATAGTTCTAAAATAGTAATTATATATTTTTGTTGCCCTTTTCTGATAACAACCGAAAGAAAGTATGCTAATTAAAATACGTGCTATTTTGAAAAAATATAAACGAATGATTTCTGTTAAAACATGGAGCTATTATAAACTATATTTAATTTTAAGTATATCTATATTAATGTTACAAACAAATGAAGGCCTATGAATCATTAGATAGCCGGGTTTTTTTTGTCGAGTTTCTTATATGACGGCATCTTTCTTCTACATTTGTGTATTATTTTGAAATAGTGAAGTCCTATGCATGCTTTACTGCAGATATTTAAGAGTGGATCGTCAATGTTGAATTCTTAAGCAGATGCGAATCATTTTACATAAAATAAAAGCGTGTGCTTTAAGTCTTAAAATTGAAATATGTTTTGTACCAATTATACACATATATATTTTTTTTTTCTTCGGGGGCGACACTAAATTCTGAAAAAGCAGAATTTTTTACTTTTACTTTAAAAAAAAAGAAAAGAAAAAAAGAAAGAAAGAAGTGAAAGTCATGAATTTTTAGTGTTTCAGTTTTAAATTAAAGTTTTGTATCTCTCTATTCTAAAAAAAAGTAACTACCGCTGTCACCGCCGCCGCCGGTTTTGAATTTTTTGTGGCCGGAGGTCTTTCTTCGTTAATATTAAGCAAAATATTGCATACAAAAATATGAAAATCGGTGGAATTATAGAGAAATGTTTGATAAACACGCTGATGCAGACAGTTTTCAAATCGAAGAAATATTTAAAGAGATATTTAATGCTAAAGTTGGACAAAATCGTTCCATTAAAAAAGTTTTATAGGAGCAAAAACTGTACATCGGAATTTAATCATTTTTAGATCATTTTATGCGTCAGAATTTCCCGGTGTGCAGATTGTATTTCTTTTTTTAATTTGGCTAATTTTTTGAGGTTTTATTTCTATTTTAAATTCAAATTTTCAGCATTTCTAGAGATATTTTTACAGATTTTAGAAAATTGTATTAATTTAAACTGTTGCCAGCTGTATAAACAGCGCAAACAATAATGTTTGCTTCAAATTAAAAATTTATTTTACACGTGACTATTATAAACAGAAAACATAAAAAGCAGGAACTCATTGAAAATTACGTCATAAAACTACACGTGAATTTTAAGAGAGAAAGGAATTTGTAAAATAATAAATTTATTAACATGCGTTAGAAGTCTTAAATAGGAGAAATTACGTCATATTTACGTCACTTTACAGTTATTACATAAAACGAACACAAAATAATATTGCAAAACGGTTTAAATTTAGAAATTGCGCTAGACATTTATTTGATATTTTGAGCGGATACTTTTCAACTATTTTTCTTAGGAAAGCGCAAATAATATTTCATTTCTAACACAAGTATTTTCACGTGAATATTAAAAAGAGAAAGAATAGTTAGGTTAAAATTACGTCAGATTAAAAACGATTAATTTAAAATGTCTCATTTAAAAGAATTTTCTTTTCGCTTTGTTAAAAAATACCGGGAGACAAAGATTCTCTATACTTAATTCCTTTTATATTAGCTTATTTTGAAATGTTGTTACACGTGTCTACGTCATCATGTTATTTTTATTTCGACGTTTTATTTGTATTTTTATTAATGTTATACTAATTTATTTGTTCTTTCGTTATTTAAAATAAAAATTATGTCAATTTGTATAATTTGGCGAGTGGTTTGGCGATTTATATAATTTGGCGAAATTAGTCGACGGTATAATCAAGTAGTACCGCAGCGGATTTGGCGTTAAAATTTCCCCAATTAAAGAGAAATGAATAGAAATCCGTTTATAGGGAGATCCCCACTGTTTTTTAAATTATAATTCAATCTTCCGAAATCTTTTTAAAGCCGATCACATTAGCGCTTATTTACATTTAGAGTCTGCGGTGTCTGGACGGGGGTTGGCGAGCGTAGCTCGTAGGGGGCCGAGCCCCCTAGTTTTTAATAAAAAGAGTGAAAGGATTATATTTAAATGAAATACGAAAAAATACAACGGGAACAATGTTTGGCAATTTATCACTTGCGGCCGGCTAACATAAAAATACCGAGTCCTTAATTTCGCTATCAGAATCTTCCGATTTGCTGAAGGATTGAGCAAGTAAATTAATTTATGAATAAAAGTAACATCATACAATGCTTGGCATACATGCAAAAGAGACCAAACTGGTGGACAAGGGCTAGCTAGTTCTATAATAAGCATCTAGTAGTGCCGCTGACTAATGCGTATTAAATTCAATAGGTTTGAAACATTGTAAAATCATTAAAATACACTGCAAACGATTTTCTTCATAAAGTATGATGTAACTGCTCTTTTGAGTGCTCCTGTAAATGAGCTATAAATGCTACATACTTCATTTTCAAGTATGATGTAACTGCTCTTTTGAGTGCTCCTATAAATGAGCTATAAATGCTACATACTTCATTTTCAATACACAAGTCTCTATGGCTATAGTAAACTTCAATATCATACGCGTCAATTAAACGACTACTTTAAAGTTGTCTACAGATGAAACTGTATTGTTCATAAAGTTGTGAAATTTTGTGAAAAACATAGCAAAGGGGTGGGAATTTGTTTGAGCGAAAAAAAAATAGTTAAAAATTTCGCCACCAGAGGGCATCTTTTAATGAATTACATATTTAGCATACATTTACGATAGTTGAGAAATTTTATTTATTAACTTAACCTGATCTTAAATACAGCATTTCACGACTTGTTCTTACCATTTACTAGAACACACTGAGGTCAGCTGTGGAACATGTTATCTTACGATTCCTTATCCGAATAAATTGGTATACTAAATTTGAAGCAAATAGGATAATTCTGCATGAAAAACACATTTTTCTAAATTAAGGGGTATTAGCCTCCCGTTCCTCCGGTTATACTTAACCAATGAACACCCAATACTAATCAGGGAAGCGTCTCATCAGAATGAACTTATATCCAAAATTTGAAGCAAATCGGATATTTCTATCAAGTGTTATCGCGTTACATACATACATACATACGTACGTACACACAGAACCTGCGGCACATTAGCTCTCAGGCTTTGATGGCCTGTGAGCTAAAAAGCAGTATTGTTGTTCTTTTTGTGGGTCACAGTTATCTAAGTGGGTTTCCCCCCACTCTGTTTGTCACTTTCAAATCTCCCAGATGATTTTGACAGCTATTCCTAGGAAAGTAGTTTTATAGTTCACGGGCATTTCATCTGTCGTAGAGCATATCTGATGTAGACATCAATTTTCGTTCGTCAGTTATCGGCTTTTAATGAAAACAAGCTTAAATATTTTGCCGAAATTTTTCTTGGAAAATAAAAGTTTGATAAGTGTCATTTTAAAAATAATATATGGCGATATTATCGCTTTCGTCTGATAAAATAAAATATTTTAAGGCGATATTGAAAAAAATATTTTTCCACGCTAAGCAACTTGAAATTTTTTGACACATTTTCAGACTCATTTTTAAAAGAAACAAGTTGTAAATTGCTCGTCAAACGTGGCAAATGAGGTGCGTTCGTACTATAACTAGTTTTATAAATATTTTTTGCACCGCATAGTGTACGGAATGTATATTTCAGTGCACTTCATCAGTGCCTATCTATTTCATTCTGTTCGAAAGGCTGTCGCATCATTAAAATGCACTTGAAATATTTTTTCCCATGGGCCGCCCTGTAACGGAAAACTTTTGACTGTCCCTGTCATTAAAACTATACATCCTATTTTCATAAAATTTTAAAGGACTCGACAACATGTTGTAACAATTATATATTTAAAATTTCAGATTGGGTCGTTTTTGCTCTGTTATATGCGGACAGACGGACCGAACGACGACTATAAGTGCTACGTATTTATATAATTACGAACGCACCTAAAAACATGAAACTTGCTGACGTGATTTTTGAAGAGATTTATAAAGCGACTTGTGGTTTTATTTTTCGTTCAATTCATTAAAACTTGATTAATAAACACTTATTTTCTCAGTGCGACCCTCATTTTTCGATATTATAAAATTGTAAATTCACCGATGCTGGGTTCATTTGCGTCTCATGTTATGCCGCAAGATTGTGTGCTCATGAAGACTTCTCCATCTTGCAGCTGCGCTAGCAGACCTACCGACTTATGCGAGTGAGAGACTATCTATATTATAAAGGACAAACATATCTGTGCGTAACGCATACCTCATTCTGCGAATGGCAGCACTTTGAAATTTGAAATGAAATTTCGGTTTTGCAATTTTCGCTACTGCAAATTTTTAAACTTCTAAACATCGCACAGTTTTAATTTTTACACCGTCGAATAGGGAAAATGTTCTTTTAAATGAAATTTGTTTGAAAGCTCTATCTCAATTTATTTTTGAGATATTAATTTTTTTATAGTTTTTAGTACCAATTTTGTAACTGTGGCAACTGAAGTACTCCACTTCTATCTATATTATAAAGGACAAACATATCTGTGCGTAACGCATACGTCATTTTGCGAATGGCAACACTTTGAAATTTTAAATGAAATTTCGGTTTGCAATTTTCGTTATAGCAAATTTTTAAACTTCGAAACATCGCATATTTTCAATTTTTACACCCCTGTACGGGGGAAAAAATATGCCTTTAAATGCAATTTGTTTGGAAGCTGTATCTCAATTTATTTTTGAGATATTAATTTTTTTTGTAGTTTTTAATATAGATTTTGTAATTGTGGCAACTGAAGTACTCCATTTATATTGAAAGTAAAGAGAAAATAGTCATGGTTTATTATTTTTATCGATTATATCCTTATTGATACCATTTTCACATTACAAATAAAAGTAACTTTTTTATAATTTTTAAACAGAAAATGACGTCAGACATTAAAAAAAACACGCATTCTTCTTCATAAATCAGTTACATTTCAACATTTTTACATTACGCTGATACCGAGTTTGAGACGCTAGGCAAAATGATTCAGTGAGCCAAAATGATGCTATATTTAAAACAGAACGATCATTTTTTTATGATAAAACTAAATATTTTACCAATACTAAATGGCCAATAGTATGACAACTAAAGGCAAATTTCTGAAATTTTTTTTCGCGGGTACTGAGATTAGAACTTAAAAGTTTGTGCGAATGTTCACATGAAAAGTTATATCGGACAAACGTGACTTTAAGTTTGGAAATACATTCATTAATAATCTATTGCGCGTTAAAATACTTTCAAATTGTGAATTTGAGTGGTGCGTATGTGAAAATAACGCACAGTTTAGATTTTATTGGGGAAAGTTTTTTGATGTGACAAAGCGAAATCCTTTTTACTGATTTTTTATCCCTTAAAAACAAACATAAGAGCCTCAATCGATAACTTCATCATAATTACTTATCTTGAATACGTATTCTAATGCAGTTTAATTTTTCTATAATTTAAGCAGTTGAAGTTTGTGGAAATAATATTTTGGTAATTTTATGTTAAAAACATTATTTGTTTTAAGAGTTAGACAACCAGTGTAAGATGATTTTTTTATTGTAATTATTTTTGTAGGTTTATTATAAATTCGATCGGACAGTTCCTTTCTAACATTTTAGTTCGTCGAATTTCGACGGGTTCCAACTCGTTAAAAGTAAAAGGAAAATAGTCATGGTTTAATTATTTTTATTGATTATATCCTTATTGATGCCATTTTCACATTACAAATAAAAGTAACTTACTTCTAATTTTTGAACAGAAAATTACGTCAGACATAAAAAAAAAAAAAAAACACGCATTCTTCTTCATAAATCAAAAGAGTGAAGAAGATATTTTAATATTTTTACATTACGCTGATACTGAGTTTGAGCCGCTCGGCAAAATGATTCAGTGAGTAAAAATGATGTCATATTTAAAACAAAACGATCATTTTCTTTGATAAAACTAAATATTTGACCAATACTAAATGGCCAATATGGCAACTAAAGGCAAATTTCTCAATGGTAAATTTTCGCGGGTACTGAGATTAGAACTTAAATTTAATGCGAATGTTCACATGAAAAGTTGTATCGGACATTCATTAATAATGTATTGCGCGTTAAAATACTTTTAAATTGTGAATTTGAGTGGTACGTATGTAAATTTTGAGAATCTGAAAATAATGTACAGTTTAGATTTTATGGAGGGAAATTTTATAATGTGACAAAGCGAAATCCTTTTTACTGATTTTTCATCCCGTAAAAACAAACGTAAGAGCCTCAATCGATAACTTCAACATAATTACTCATCTTGATTACGTATTCCAATACAGTTTAATTTTTCAATAATTTAAGCAGTTGAAGTTTTTGGAAATAATATTTTGGTAATTTTAGGTTAAAAACATTATTTGTTTTAAGAGTTAGATAACCAATGCAAGACAAATTTTTTATTGTAATTATTTTTGTAGGTTTATTATAAATTCGATCTAACAGTTCCACTCTAAACATTTTAATTCGTCGAATTTCGACGGGTTCCAACTCGTCTCTATAATAATTAAACAAAAACTTAATTTGAAGAACAAATTAAAAATATATATATTTATTTCCTACATTGTTTAAGCCGGAGAAGGGACAGATATTAAGATATTTCATTCAATTAGTTCTACATTTAATGTTAAATTTTTGTAAGAAATTAGTTAAGCCAATTGAAGATTAAAAAATAAAAATAAAATTCATACAATATGATACTTAAAACACCCTAAAACATTAGATTCCGTTCAAATGAAATCGAAATAAATCTTAGATTTCTTCCATTTTTAATTGAAAATATTTGTATTGCAGATTTTGTATTATGTTTATGACAATTGTACATAAAATGATAAGATGCATGCAAAATACAAAACTTAAAAAAAAAGGTCTAAAATTTATTTCGATTTCATTCTAACGGAATCTAATTTTTTAGGGTGTTTTAAGTATCATATTGTATGAATTTTATTTTTATTTTTTAATCTTCAATTGGCTTAACTAATTTGTTACAAAAATTTAACATTAAATGTAGAACTAATTGAATGAAATATCTTAATATCTGTCCCCTCTCGGGCTTAAACAATGTAGGAAATAAATATTTTTTTTTTCTTAATTTGTTCTTCAAATTAAGTTTTTGTTTAATATGTCAAGTTTTTTAATAACTACTGCATTCAGACGAACTCATTTCAAAATTAATAGAGGGTATCATTATCAGGCTTTGATGTATGCGGTATTGCATCACAATGTGTGATGCAGTTTACCAATGTATAATTCAAAATATTTCGCCACTAGTGTAATGCAGGTTGCTGTAGTTTGGACAAAAACTTTCATTCTGAACGTAAAATATCTATAATCAAAACATAAAAAATTAACTTCACTTAAATTATTTACTTTATTTCCCACTCAGGAACGCTGTGAATGCAAAAATAAATTGTGTTGAATACTTGTTAATATTTAACAATATTATAGCTGTGATACAGTCAAAAATAAAAAATAAAAGTTTTACTTAAATTTTGTTACCTTAGTCTATACCAAGGGGTGGTGTAAACACCTCTGAAATTTATTACCTAAGTTTAACTTGGGGTATAAATAGTTCTCATCTCGAAAAAAAAATACATTTTAAAGTTTAAGTTATGTAATTCCTCACTAAGTTCGCTACCTGCGTAAAAATAGCTATCCATTTGAAACATTTTACTGAAACATAACCTTGACCAAAGCAAAAACTTATTCTGAAAATATCCTTTTTATTTCCACTATGACGCCATATTCACCTTTTTAATTCTTGAAAAAAAAAAAAAAAAAAAAAACTAGTTCAGTTTAATATTTCACGTGAAAATCTTTCAACTAAAAAGAGAAGAGAACAATGTTTGGCGATTTATCACTTGCGTTCGGCTAACATAAAAATACCGAGTGCATGATTTCTGTATCAGAATCTTCCGATTTGGCGAAGGATTGAGCAAGTAATTAAATTACGAATAAAAATAAAATTATACAATGCTTAGCATACATTTAAGGTAGACCAAACTGGGCGCCAAGGGCGGCTAGTTAGACTAATAATAAGCTCGAAGTAGCAGGAGTCGTTCGTTAGGCTCAGGGCCGCTAGTCCTCCCTTCCCTCTTTTCGGTGTCTCTAATTTGTGTAATTTCCCTTTTAAATTTGTCTGGTTTTAATTTTTGATTTTTTTTTGTCAACCTGGCTTTCGCTAGAGTGTCTTTTACTCGGGACGTGGCTGGGGACCTATGCTTCCGGAAAAAAGTCGGAGTAAGTGGAAGAATAAAGGACTGCGGACGAAATGAGGCCCACCTCCGTCCGCAGCCCTTTTTTCTACTACTTATTCCGATTCTTTTGAGGAAGCCAGTCTCCTAGGCCCCCAGCCACGTCCCGAGTATAAGAGACTCTAGCGAAAGCAAGGATAGAAAAAAAATTCAAAAATTGAAACCGAACAAATTTAAAAGGGAAATTGCACAAATTAAAGACACCGAAAAGCGGGGTGGGAGGGCTTGGGCCCCTGAACCTACCGACCAACCACTGCTACTTCTAGCTCATTATTAGTCTAAATATAGGTATCGTCCTCGTGGCTTAATGGTAGAGCACTGGAGCACTATTCCAGGAGTCCGGGTTCAATTCCCGGCTTGGACATTTTTCACTCTGTTGGTTTACGCTTAGTTAGCAAAGTGATAATTCACGTCTTTAATATTCAATATTTTCAAGCGTAATTTCACTGCTGAAAAGTAGTTGAAAAATTAATTAAAAAAGTAAATTAGTTTTGAGATCTTTATTATGATCCTGTTTTCAAAACCATAAATATTACAACGAGAAGGTCCAAATAACTTTTTATCTTCTAAATCCTTAAAATTTTCACCAAAACACTCAAATTTGTTTCACCATAAACTTATCACGTCGTTACATCCTTTACAATAGTAGCTAAATCCAAAACTCTGTTTTGGGATTAGATAATCGCTCTGCGCACTCTTGCACCATCCTAACCTGTATCAATTTCATTATGTTCGAAATAGTGTAACTTCATTAAAATACACCGCGATTTTTCCCTCACAGACCGTAATGTAAGGGAATTCATTTGAGTGTCCTTGTAAATGGAATATAAATGTACACTTACAGGCGTAGGAATTATTAGATAACCGATTTTTTTGCTCGCGTTTCTTAGGACGATACCACTTTTTGCTAGAATTGTGTATTATTCTGCGATAGTGACGTCCTATGCATACTTTTCTGTAGATATTGTTTAAGACTGGATTGTAAATGTGGAATTCTTCAGCGGATGCGAATGATATTATTTTATATAAAATAAAAGTGTACGTATAATATCAGAAGACGAAACTCAATTTTTCACCTTGATTCAACATAAAATATATAATGTGAACATTAAAAAGGTCCACAATCTTACTTAAAAAGGCGACTAATGAAATGAAAAAGATGTTACAAGTTTAAAATATACATTTTATTTAATGTTACAAGTTTAAAATATACAATATTTCAAATGAAAATCAAATTTCAAATTATTTTTGCTTAAAAGGCGCAAAGACCAACTTAGGGAAAAAGATTCCATGCCGGGAATCGAACCCGGGTCATCAGTATAGCGCACTGACGTTCTACCGCTAAACCACATGGAACGATACCCAGCCTGGAACTTCTCACTATTACAAGTTGGCAAGGCTACAAACGCAACACAAGATGGAATATTTTCCGTGAGCCACCAACATGGGGCAAACACAGACACTTAATTAATTCCAGCAACGAATGAATCTATATTAATATTTGGAAATTTTTCCAGAGAGAAACATTCAGGAAAAACATTGCTGGAATTAATTAAGTGTCTGTGTTTGCCCCATGTTGGTGGCTCACGGAAAATATTCCATCTTGTGCTGCGTTTGTAGCCTTGCCAACTTGTAATAGTGAGAAGTTCCAGGCTGGGTATTGTTCCATGTGGTTTAGCGGTAGAACGTCAGTGCGCTATACTGATGACCCGGCATGGAATCTTTTTCACTAAGTTGGTCTTTGCGCCTTTTAAGCAAAAATAATTTGAAATTTGATTTTAATTTGAAATATTGTATTCAAGGCGAATGTTTCTCTCTGGAAAAATTTCCAAATATTAATTAAAATATACATTTTATTTAAAACTTCTTAGTACTTTCAAGCCTTCCAGGCTCATCATCAGAGAAATCTTAATAAATAAATGTTGTTTATTTATACAAATACGTATGAGAAACAAAGTTGCGTCATAAAATAAATGGAACTGCAATTAATAATAATAATATATATTACCTCTAATTAAATTCAATCCAAGAAACTGCTACTGCTACTTCTACTTTCAACTCTAGTAATTATTGGCTCTCTCATTTTCAAAACAAAGTGACGTAATTGTATAAATAAACAACATTTAGTTATTAAGATATTCTCTGATGATGAGCCTTGAAAGTACTAAGAAGTTTTCAAATAAAATGTATATTTTAAACTTGTAACATCTTTTTCATTACATTAGTCGCCTTTTAAGTAAGATTGTGGACCTTTTTTAATGTTCACATTATATATTTTAAAAGTGTACGTTTTAAGTCTTAAAACTAAAATATATTTTGTAGTATCTATATTTGTACGCATATATATTTTTTTCATCGGGAGCGTCACTAAGTTCTGGAAAAGCAGAATTCCTGCTTTCTAGTTTAGCTCTTTGTTCTTCTAAAAACATGTATAATAATCACTTATAAACAGATTAAGTTAATGCTATAAAAAGTGATAAAATATCTTTATTAAGATTGACGATCGTTTCATCGCAGAAACGAAACTATGTTTATTATTTTTAAATTATGTGAAAATATTTGCTATCGTGAATGATTTTGAAAATGTCGCCGTTTGTGCGACGAAACGATCGTCATTCTTAATAAAGATATTCTATCACATTTTATAGCATTATTTAACTTAATCTTTGTTCTTCTTTAAAACTTTTTTTTTTTAAGTTACGATGAATTTTTTACGCACAAGTTATTTAAGTTTTAATTTTATGAGAGAAACTACTTTATTAAAATTTATGAAGAATGCTTTATATAAAATTATTTTTTGATTTAAAGAAGACTTCTATTCGATATGATATTTAAAAAAATTATTTAATTTTGACATTTCTTTTCAGTGTCTGGAGCATACATGGTATTTAGGTGTCGACATGCAGCTGCATATTTTAGCTTTACTTTGTCTGTTGCCTCTCATCCGGTAAGTAATATTTCAGCTGAGCTTGCAAGGAATTTCAAACATAGATTTTTAGATAATAATTAAAAATAAATGACTAAGTTTGATTTTTTTGGTGATACATAGCACTGGATATATATCTTGATATAATGAGGACATCAGAAGCCAATGGGTATAAGGGACAAAATTTCGATTTGGAGTACATTAAGTTCAAAGATAATTGACATTAAAGTTGAACATCAACAAGTAATATAAAAATTTTGTTTTTAAAGTCAATTCCTACTTAGGTCATCAAAGGAAAATTTAATATAATCCCTTAAGCTAATATTAGTTTTTGTTGCATTAAAATATCTCAATTTGTTGATTTTCTATAAGCAAGTAGGTTTACAATGGAAGTCTTTGGGAATTTGACGAAATATTAGAGATATCGCCAAGTTGGCGTCACTTTTGGCGACTCATTTTGGCCGCCAAGTTTGGCGATATATCGCCAAGTGGGCGACAAACTTGGCGGTATCTGGCGACAGGACAGGGTCCTACCTATGGTAACCCCCCTTATAGATATGAAGATGCATTATATGCTTCAATAACAAATGGTCGCCATTTTGTTTCCCATGCAAAACTAAAATTAATTAATTAAAATTTAATTAATTAATTAATTAATATTTGAAAAAACTGCATTAACATCAATTGTCATCCAGTACAAGTTTAAAAAAATTTATTTCAACTTGATAGAATGAATAATGAGTATTTTATTAACGGTTGAAAATTTGAACCAGATATACAGTGAGCAAAAAAAGTATTTGCACGCAGACGATTTTTTGCATAGGTAACTATAGAAAGCAAATCTGATACTATTCTAATGATTATTCATTTATAATCAAATAAACTACCCATTTTCCTTAAACAGTAATATTACACATTTTAAAAAATAAATTAATATTTTCTCATACCTATAAAGTATTTGCACAAGAAGCATTGACTGTTAAAAAAGGCATTATATGTGAACATTATGCAAGTGTTTAGCATATCAGTCCCGCAGTACATTAGCCCCCCACTTTGAAGTCACGTAATATATTAACTGGAGCAGGGATTCTGGAGAGTTTTTGTTCTAATGGCGCCGAAAACGTGTGAACTGTTTGTTGCTACCCGTGAGAAGATTATATTTCTTCACAATTCTGGATTAAGTTACCGAGGAATAGGTTAAAAATTAAATCTAAACTTTTCTAGTGTTCATTATGTAATTAAGAAGAAAAAAGAAACTGGTTCGACAATAAATAAGTCGCGAACTGGGCGTCCAAGAAAGCTATATACCAGGCAAAGGAGAGCCATCATAAAAGAATCTTCAAAAAACTCTTTTCTAAGTGCTCGAGAATTGGCTGTTGATGTTGCTTTAACGTCGGGAACAATAGTTACATCACAATCAATTAGAAATATTCTTCATGATGCAAATATTCGAGGAAGAGACTCTCGAAAAAAACCATTTATTAGTGAAACAAATAGGGTGAAAAGACTTGAATTTGCAAAAGCTTATGTCAGCAAACCACTACAGTTTTGGAAAACTGTTATATTTTCCGATGAAAGCAAGTTCAATATTGTTGGCTCAGATGGTAAGAAAACTGTATGGCGAAAGCCAAATACTTCTCTTCAAATTAAAAACTTGAAACCAACTGTAAAACATGGCGGTGGTCATGTAATGATTTGGAGATGCATGTCTTTTAACGGAGTTGGCGAAATGACCTTTATTGAAGGCAATATGAATGCTAAACAATATATTAATATATTGCGAGATCATTTATCTAATAGTGCTCTGAAATTAGAATTCCTAATTCATATTATTTCCAACAGGATAACGATCCGAAACACACTGCATATATTACGAGGTTATGGTTGCTTTATAATGTAAAAAATCAATTGAAAACGCCACCACAATCACCAGACCTCAATCCGACTGAAAATTTATGCCATATTTTGGATGTGAAAATAAGGAAAAAGAAAATTTCTAACAAATCAGAACTTAAGCAAGCTCTTAGGGAAGAATGGCTACAAATCAGCAGTGAAACATGTCACAAATTAATAGAATCAATGCCCAGACGATTACAAGCTGTAATTGAAGCAAAGGGCATGCATACTAAATATTAGCACTGTTTTTAACTTATAAATAATTCCTCTAGTTCTATTTTTATTACTAGTGTGCAAATATTTTTTTGGTAGTACAAATGCTACTTTTTTTATGTTTTCATATTTTAAATATAATTATTAAGTCAGATATTAAAATATGTTTATTTGTTTTGTAAAAGTGTTGGTATTTTTAATTCTTAGTTGCTTTTTATTTATTTATACATATGCTACAACAAATTTACCTGGTGTGCAAATACTTTTTTTGCTCACTGTATAAATAAATAAATATATAAATAAAAAATATAGGGAGAGTGTGAACTAATAGTAGGAATTGAATAATAATTGACTGAATAGAAATGGGAAACTGCTGTTTATTTCACAGTGGTCTTTGAACTCTTATTTTAATAAATGTGAAAAAAGTAGAGTGCAATTTTCTTTAAATTTATAATTAATCAATATTGATCATTATTCGGCAAAAGTGATTGATCTCTAAAACACAACACATAATTACAAAATCACTTATATTTCTTTACCTGAAAAGAAAAGAGCATATTTCCTGGTCGTCTGTGCACTTAGTTCAATTTTTTTCAATTTTGTCACTTATACCCTTTAGCTTCTGGGGTCCTCATATATCATTATCTATGTATCCGATATTTATTTTCAAAACATTATGCGTTTTTTTTTTCGATATTTACATATATCTGGTATTTATTTAAATTATTGTGTGAAGTATTTTTACCCGACTGCCAAGAAGGGTTATGTGTTTCACGCGTATCTGGGTATGTGGATTTCTTTATACCCTCGAAACTTGTACCTCGTTAATGAATGAGGTCTCTATCGATTCGTCTTACCCGTCCGATGGTTATAGGGAAGGTTTGGTTTTTATAAATTCGAAATGGCGGTAGAGACGAAAAAAAATTTTTACGCACCCTATTGAGTGGCCTATCATTCGATAGGTCTTTCAAAATGAAGACGATGTTTCATCGACTATTTTACAGCCAGAAGCTCCATTTAAATATTACACAACCTGGAAGTTGTGTAGGTAGGATCTCTAGCTTGACTGCAACTCTAACCTTCATAGACGTCTATAGGCTTCATCAAAACAGTGTTTATAGATAGGAACTAACCATTAAACACAACTTAAAAGACATCAATACAAGTAAATAAAAAAAATAGCTAAGTAATATAAAAAATAATTTCACATGGATGAGAAATAATTAATTAGTTCGCTTTTTACGCAGTCGATTTTTTTGATTTTTTAAATTTAATCAACTTCTAATTTATTTATATTTTCAGTCAAAACAAATTTAAATGATTTTTTCAACTGTTATTGACTGTGTCATTCTGTTGATGAAGTACTTTTGCACTGGAAATGACTTTTAAACCCCCTAAAAATAAACTCAGTATCGCCGTCTGTTGACAATTCTATGAACTATTTATATTAATTGCTGTGCTGGAAGATCGAAGTATTCAATAAAATCGTCCTATAAACCCCGCTGTATAAGTGACATTGACTTTTGGGTATGTTGGCAGTATGACATACCGGCTTTAATATTTTAAATGCAGTTGGATGTAATATTTTTTACATATTGCACTACATTAAATAATGCGTACTCTTGTCGATATTGAATTTTGACCACCCGAGTTCGAAACAAAAGAAACTTTAAGGCTGTTTTTAACTGCTCTGCTCAACAAGCGCAAAACGTTTTGACACATTTACAAATTCCTTTTTTAATGGAAAGGTATAAAATTGAAAAGCCTGGCCATGGAGGCGATTTGGAATTGAACTACTTTTTCTATTTTTTGATCCATCCACTACTTATTGAGTTATAAGGAATTTTGATCACGTGACAAACACGTTTTTCGCAAGCTCTTGAATGCTCTTTCTTCCTTCGCGTAGAAATTCGGTTCAAAACGCCCACTTTGAGATAATTTTCTGAAAGATCTATTGCGTTTGCAAAAAAAAAAAAAAAAAAAAAAAAAAGGAAAAAACAGCTCACTGACACAGTGTCTGAACAACAACACCAGCTAGTTTCATGCATTTTCGAACAAAAATAAATTAAAACTTATGTCAGAAAGTTGCTCTTTTGAATTTGAGAACAGCCTTAAAGTGTCATTATATGAAGTGGCTGTCCTAAATAAGGTTCTAATTTGCTAAGTACATGATTTTACTTTAATTAACAGATATTTTAAAGGCACTACACCGAAATAGAACAAAATAAAGGTAGGGTTTTTAAATTGCACATTTTAACTGTTCAAAATGAAATATTTAGGTATAAAAAAGTCAAAATAATGTCGTAGTTATGTTATGAAGAAATCCAAATGAAGTTATTCACATTTAGGGTAGAAAAGACACCTGTGTCCATTTGAGACAGTCCTACACATTTTTGATAGACATACTTCTTTCACTTTGAACAAAGACGCATAGCTAATAAGGGGATGTGATAACGTTATTATAGGGGGGGAGGGGGGTGTCTGGCACATGCTATCGTAAGATATCTCTAGGGAGAGGGGGGTGGTTGTCCTTTAATATCGACATCATTTTTGATTCAACCAAAATTTTCTTTTTTTATTATTAACATGGTCTATAAATCAAAATAGTATGTTATCTTTTTTTTAGTCTGTTATTTATTTTTATGAAAATAGAAGGTTATTATTAAAATCACTAAGTGATTATAAAGTTATTTAATTACAAAATAGGGAATACCCCATCGTTTGAGATTCCTATTCTTCTTCATAGTATGAAAATTGCAAGAATTCCAGAATATGACGCCAGTTTTAATAACAGCCTCCAACTTTGAATTCCAGCGACTTACTTGACGCGATGCCTCCCCCTCTAACATGGATTGTATTAATATAAAGTAGATACTCACCAATCAGTATATTCTTCTCACGATTTGCAACTTTCTCAACCGTAGCATCCGCACTAATAGACCATAACGTAATGGAAATTTTTTGACGGTCCTGTAAACGGACTATAAAATCTATACGCTTCAATTTTTATTCCGAGCATGTTATTGTAAACTTCAATAACATATATAAATTACATGACAATTTGGGTGAATTTAAGCTAGTAGCGTTATTTAAGCGAGTTAGAGCATGGAATGGCAAGCAAACAGACAGACAAACAAATAGACAAACTGAATTTATAAACTCATTCAACTATGACGGAAAGTATTAAAAACAAAATTTTTGACGTTAAAAACATCGAAATCGACCTGAAACACGCATTTATATGATGGATAGTAAGAAAATTCAGAAAATGACGCCATTTTGAATAACAGCCGCCATCTAGAATTCCCACTACTTAACGGGATGCCTCCCTCTCTGAAATGCATTGTATTAATATAAAGTATAGATACTGACCAATCGGTATATTCTTATCACGATTTGCAGTTTTTACCTTATTTTGGTCGTGTAGCACTCGGACTATATTGAAAAGCACTGTGTTTCGAAAATGCATGCTCATATTTTATTATTATATGGAGTTGTAGACCGTTTCAAGGTCAGGTGTAGACTATACATGAATTCCTTTCTGAAATTTAATGCAATTCCATGCATATTTTCCCTTTTATTTATAAAATTAAAATTTTAAATTTTAATTAATAAATAGTTATGAATTTTAATTAATATACATGTACGTTTTTGTTGAAAATAATTCGTAAAAAATAAGTTTGCAGTACTTTACGCATGCATTTATATGAATTTATGCTGTATCAAATGCCACAATAACGTAAACAAACGCTCTAGCTGCTACTTTTATACCACGTGATTTCCACTTAATGCTGACCAGCCATACTCAACCTGCGGCCCGCGGGCCACATGTGGCCCGGCAACCTTTTATGTGCGGCCGACACACATGGATTCCTATTTTTATAAAATTGAGATGTGCATAGAAGAATTTTAAGACCTTCACTGTTTTTTTTTATGTATTTTTGTGGAAA
This sequence comes from Maratus speciosus, assembly GCA_963932465.1. Taxonomy (NCBI): domain Eukaryota; kingdom Metazoa; phylum Arthropoda; class Arachnida; order Araneae; family Salticidae; genus Maratus; species Maratus speciosus. The sequence continues at coordinate 467,025,224 of OZ010798.1, forward strand.
GAAAAAATCTGTCCTATTATTTACTGTGATTACTATTTTAAAAATTATCTTAAATGTCGTTTCCCTAGTCAAAAGTTCTTTTTACATGTAGTTCCATATGTGTTATGCTGGTATATACATTTCTTAATCTTCAAAACCAAAATATTATCGCAAATTAATTAAATGTGCACTATACATTTCTATATTTAAAGGAGAAAAAAGTTTCTGCATTGAGAAAATGACTGATTTATTAAAGACAATTCCTTGATTTGTTTCACTAGAAATTGAAAAAGCTGCACTGATATACTATTAAATTTTATACTTGTCATATAGCTATAGAGTTAAACGTTTGTTGCAGAAAGATTGGCAGCAAAATGTTTTATAGCACTATTTCCAAATAACAGTCTTCGCGGCCTATTTCTACATCATTTGCAATAGAAATACTACGAAGAATATTGTTTGGAAATACTTAATTACATTTTTTGGTAACATTTCTTTCGCGACAAATGTTCAATCCTGATTATATATATATTTTTTTCTTTTATACATATAGCTTTGTTATAGAACTTTTGCTATCTATATTAATTACCCTTTTGCTACATTATTATATCAATGTTTGCGGTCCGCCAAACGCCGCAAATGTATGTTTGCGGCTTGCGAGGTTGAGTATGGCTGGTCTATACCATATTATGGGACTTATGGGATACCTTATTATGGGGGTTTTCATTTCCAAACATAAACTGTGTTAAAAATGCAGAATATTTCACAATATGTGCTAAATGATCGTTAAATTATGTATAACATCATGCAAAGATAGTAAAATACAATGAATATGCGATTTCATGTGGAAGTTTACTTACGGTTTTCAAAAACAATATGTCAAGAGATTCAGTGGTCCGAAAATACGAAGAAGCCGATATCGATTGTAGTTGAAACTATTCTCTCGCGTCAAACACAAATAAACTGTCACCTATGTATTGGCCCCAGACCGTTCTATACAAGATATAAGCTGATGGCATCATTAACCCATTATATTTAGCGTCCCATTTTGGCGACATTTTGGATTTTGGTGAATTTTTAATAATTTTTTTTCTCCTTTGCAACATGCAAATTGTATTAAGTAATTGGCTATAAATGTCTTTGATATTTATATGCTTAAATAAAGGCCTTTTTTCGGTGTTTATAGATTTTTCATTTTTCAGAATAGCGAAATGTAAAAAGTAAGTTTATTTACATTTTTTGCATCAAGGATCTAAATAAATAAGTCATAATCTTAGCTTGTAGACTTTTTTGAAATACGAATTTTTTTAAATTGCGAAATTGTATGTTCAAGCCTATTTTTTATGCCTGTTTGTAGCGTACAAAATACAGGGCGCTAGGCGCAAATGGGTACATATTTCTATTAGCCATTTAGAGGACAGTTATTTATGTAAAGTCCTTTTCAATATGATTTTGAAATAGTAAATTTTTTTTTAGCCTCCAATACGATTATTCTTAATTTATTATTAATAATACTTATAATGTTATTAGTCTCTGTAAATAAATAAATATATATATTTTTTAGTAGTTCATATAAATACTAATTCTAGTGTATTTAAAAGCTTAATTTATATAAATTTAGACAAAACATATAATTATGCATTTTTAAACATATGGATATTTAGTACGTTTACATTTTATAAAATAAATACAAAACTATTTTAGCGTAATTTTTTTTTTTTTTTTTTTTTTTTTTTGTATTTTTTCAGTTTATTTTGCAACATTTTAAAGTGATTTTACTAAGAAATTTGAGGAAACAAAAATTCAGGCATAAATGATTTAAGGAGTCTTGTACCTTTTAAACGCGACGAAATTTAACGAAAAATTTGAAAGTTTGAATTAGTCTATCATCAAAACCTTTTTTTGTATAAACATGAAATTTTGGATATTGATTAAACTAATTGTGCTTTGTAATATGCTGTCATTAGAAATGTATTAGCCTTTTACAGAATTTGTGTATTGTTGAAATCAAAATAGCTTTTTTTTTTACTCCAGAAGTCATTGCGCGCATGATATCTTGAGAACGTATGTATGGATTCTCATGAAATTTTGTAAAAATACTAAAGATATATGTGTGTTTAAAATGAACTACTCTTAGGCCAAAATTTTTTCATTAACTATATAAAAAAATATTTTTGTAACAAAAAAAGAAAAAAATCAATTTTATATTTTTAATGAATAAAAATAGTCATAACTAAAAATATTACAATTGTAAATACTTAAAAGTAGTTCATTTTAAACACACATATTTGTTTAGTATCTTCACCAAATTTCATGACAATCTATACATACTTTCTGAAGATATCATGCGCGCAATGACTTCTGGTCTTCTGGAGTGAAAAAAAAAAAAGAGCTATTTTGATTTCAACAATACACAAATTCTGTAAAAAGCTAATAAATTTCTAATGACAGCATATTACAAAGCATAATCTGTTTAATCGATATCCAAAATTTCATGTTTATAGATAAAAAGGTTTTGAAGATAGACTAATTCAAAGTTTGAAGTTTTTTGTTAATTTTCAACGTGTTTAAAAGGTACAAGACCCCTTAAGAGCATGGCTTTATTGTGTACAACTACCTTATATATTAAAACTTTGACTGAATCTCACTTTTTAATTAAATCTTCTTTGCTAATTTTGCTGTTTTATTTATTTGCTTATTTTCATTCTCAGGTGGCCAAAAGTTGGAGCTGTAATTGGTGTCGTCCTAGCAGTTGGATTCTCCGTTGTTGCAGCTATTGTTAATCTGATCCACGATCTCCCTCCAAGTCCCTTAGGATTATATCCTGATCCTGAGTATGTTTTGATTGATACTGTTATTAGCTCAAAAATACTGCTATTTAATAGATTATTTTAAATAACATTTTAAATATATTAAATTTATATGTTCAAAATAATTACATTTTGAATATAATTTCAAATTATATTCAAAATATAATTATTTTGAATATTTAAAATAATTATATTTTGAATATTCAAATATAGTATTCAAATTATATTGAATATTAATTCAATATAATAGTTAAAGTAATTTTTATTTTAGTAAATATTCTTGCTTTGTTTTTTTATATACTTTTTTTTTTTTTTTTTTTTTTTTTTTTTTTTTTTTTTTTTTTTAATCTTGCTAAATTTATACTGGAAAACATCCCACTGCATGACTGCATAACGATATTAACGAGATAAATAAGTTTGTGACGATGTTGGGGGTCCAAATATACCATGAAATTCGTATACCGTCCCCCGTATCCCTGATGCTGATTTTTAAGTTTGAAGCAGTCTGTATAAAATTATTTCAATAAAAGTAATTCGATGTCATTTTTTTACGAAACTGGGACTATCTATATATATAAAAGCCGTTCTCTGTGTGTATGTCCTTTATACAAATATTTAATTTTTGACCAATTTGCACGAAACTTGCTGTACATAGGCTTTAGAATGTGGAATAGATCCCTGTCACCTTTAAAAAATCATCAGACCAATATTTATTCCTTTTTTCTATCATCTTTCATAATTTAACATTATAGAAATATCTCATTTTAAATTTTCAAATTCAATAGCTTCTTTCCTGTTGTCACACATCTAAAAAACTGCTCAATAATTTAAAAAAAATTGTTAACTCGAGTACTTTGTTTTATTAGCCAATAAAAATTCAGACTCGACTGCTATATTTTTACATTTTTGAAATCTACGTCATTCTAATCAGGAAATGCACATTTTTCATATATTTATGTAAAAATTTTAACTAAGCATGTTTTAAAATGACCTTAGAAGTACTTTAGTTGAATGTTAAAAAATCTATTTTAATGAAGTCGTTTCAATATCAAGAATCAAATAAGGAAAATGATAATAGTAAAAAAAAATCGTTTGCTAGATATGACGTCAATGTCATCAATATAATTTCAAACTGGCTCTAAAAATTGGATGCAACAATTTATTCCCTATTTCTTTGTAATCTTTAATTATATCATTTAGATAAATGTTTTAATACCTAAAATGCAGTGATAACATTCTACGATTTGTATCGAATACGGTTACATAAAATACGATTTTTGTACGATTTATATTAAATAGAAATTATAGCTACTATTTTTTAGGGTAAGCTTTTTTTCTTTTTTAAACAAAATTTCATGACTGACAGACTTTTTTGTTAGACGTTGAAATAATGGGATGCATGATGTTTAGAGATCAAATTGCAGTAAAAGCGTAATTTGTGGTACGGTTAGGTTGTTGCCACCAACAATATGGTGCTAGGCGTTACTCATAGATATGTCTTTTCTTCATAATATTGCATAATAGCAAACGGATATATCTTTCTGAATTAGGTTACAGGTATATTTAAAAATATATCCGTGATTGAAAATTAATTTAAAATGGATAAACAATCCGTAAATTGAGATAAGCTTTTCAAAAAAAATTACTGAAAGTACTTTTTGTATTCTATTAAATTTTGGAATAATCAAATGTGCGATGCTTAAAGGTTAAATTGCAGTAAAAGTTAAATTTATGGTTGGGTTAGGTTATTGCCACCAACAATATGATGCTAGAGTTACTCATAGTTCATCAATGTCTTTACTTTATAATATTGAATTAAGAGCAAACAGGTATATCTTTCGTAATTGGGCTGCATGTAGGGATGAGATTTTTACGCTTTTGCACACCGGTATATTCTTAAAGAAAATGTTGTTCTGTTAAATCAAGAGAGTGTCCCGATTAAATGAAATATCATTTACTCTAACAAAATACTGGTGTGAAAAAATGCGGAAATATTATCCCTGGCTGCATGCAAATCAAAAATATCCATGATTGAAAATTACTTTAAAATCCATTCACATGAAAAAATTGAGATACAATTTTCAAATAAATTTCATTTGACAGAAGCTTTTTCTATTCGACAGTATGAAAAACGAAATTGTATGATGATCATAAGTTAAAAAAATTTTAGTAAAGGCAAAATTTATGGGTTAGGTCATTGCCATCATCAGTATAATGTCACAATTGGCATTGTGTTTGTAGTTTTTTATATATATATATATTCTGAAGATGACTCAATGAAAGAGTCGAAACATGTAAATTTTTAATATTTTTAATGTTTTTTATTATTTAAATGACACTTTTTAAGCAAATAATTGTACTTTAATATATTGTTATGACATTTGTTTTGAATATACATTATTATGGTATACTTAATAGTAGACGCAATTAAAACTATTTTACTTATATTTCTTATCGGTCTTTTAACGATTCGTGGACGGTAATGCACCAATCTCAGTTACTGTCACTGCCGTATTATTTCATTTTAATGTATTTTACCCGGGTGGACCATTATTATTGACACGAGCGAAGCCGGGTAGATCTGCTAGTTGTTTTATATAAATAGGTAGCAAAAAATTAATCTGCACACATTTTTACTGTTGTTATTATTTTTTTAACCCTGGAGAACTCGCTGCATGTGATTTTCTCTCACAGTCGTACATTTTTAAGACGGTTATTTAAACCATTTTTCATTTTAATTAAAATTTCAAAATGTTTTTCAATTATTTTACCTATTTTGTGAATAAAAGTACTAAGCCAACCAAAAAAAGTTGATATTATATGAATGTAAAGTAAAAGAAAATCAATTGGGCATTCTCATTAGCGAGTTCTCCCGGGTTAACTGTGTCCCTGGGTTTTAGATTCCTTACCGTCCCTCTTGCTAAAATTATACAGAAAATCACTTCAGATATAACCACAGAATTTTTTCCACCTTTTTTCTCATGCAGAAGTATGTTAGAGAAAGTGTGGCTAAAATTCTTTGCTAGGAAATTTACTGCAGAATTTAAATCAACATTTAAATATAAATTTCAAGCATCGTAGCTTTATGGGTAAGTCTTACCGTCCCCAAGGTTTATTCTTGCACTTTTCGAGGTAAATTAATTTTTTTTTATTTAATCCAATGTAAATAACTGTTTCTAAAAATCAATGAATATTGTGGCTATCACTTAAAATTTAGTGAAAATGCCTCATATATATAAAAGGATAAAAATAAATAAATAAAAATAAAGCAAAAGTTTATGGAAAATTTCTGAAATTCGGCAATTGTCCTAAATAAAAACATCGTTAAATCAAAAATAATAATAGTAATTTAGATTAATGAGCATGATGTTTTTTGCTATAATAGTATAATGATATACACTCTCAGAAAAAGCTGTAAATTTATGAGTGTTTGTCCTTCAATTTTCACGGGCAACAGTCTTATTTGATGAAACACGGTCTGATCCATTAAACAAGCGGCCTTATCCTTAGAAGATACTTAGAAAATTAAGGGCAATCCACATATTTTTGCAATTCTAGCCCATCTGTTAGCAAAAATACGGATTGGTAATTGGATATGGATTTTTTTTTTTTTTTACGGGGTATGACTGGAATCTCTGCTGACGGCCTCTGCCCGTAATTTTACAATGATATTTTTGTGTGTGTAGCATCCTACAAAACTTTATGTCAATTTATATATAAATTTCTATCATGATGTTTTGCGATAAATGAGGCATTTAAAATCACCAAGTATATTTTGTAAAATGTACCCAAAGTGATTAAAAAGTTTAAATTCTACAGTCTTTTATGATAAAGTTTATTTTTTCCTTTCAGTGATCGAGTTTACGTTGAAGTTCCGAACTACTTCAAGCCTTACGGCCACGTTGCACCCTACTTTCTTGGCGTTCTCCTTGGGTACATTCTTGTCAAAAAGCCCAAGATTCAAATTTCATGGGTAAGTTGTCTAGATAATTATGACTTAATAAGTATTTTGGTGAAATTTATGATTAAATGTTACTTTCTTATGTAAGCGAGCTTAGCAAAGTGTTCTCGTGTCCAATACTGGACATACCACGGTGCGTTATTGTAATGTCCAGTCCCAATAACGCACCTGGGACTCTGTGCGTTCTGAGTCCCAGGTACCGTCGGTAACTCCGGCCGCTGCGATAGAACCCAACTCAATGCACTGAGGGTGGCCGATCCCATCACACCTCACTGTTAAAAAAAAAAAACTGAGATTCTTCTGGCAATCTAGACGCCAGTACTGTTTCCGTATTTTTACGGAAAATTGTCACGATAAATTACAGAAAATTTTCCGTTTTTCTGATTAAAAACGGAAATTTTTCTGTAATTTACGGGGAGAAATTTCCTTAAAAAAACGGAAATAGTACTGGCGTCTAGATTGACAGAAGAATCTCCGTTTTTTAGCCCCGGTTTTTTTTTTACAGTGTATGGCTAGACCGTCACATAATCTACTCTCTATTGTGGAAGCTCTTAACCCTTTTAGGGGCAAGTAATTGTGTTTCTGTAATCTCCAATTGACACCGGAATCTTCAAAAAATTTTCTTGGAAAATCAGGAAAAGCAATTTTACGACTTTTTTCCACCAAAATTAGAAAAGTAAAATTTAATAAAATTTTTCTGGCGCAAAACTTCATTAATCGTACCACCGCCCCTCAAGGGGTTAAGATGCGAATAGACCATCATTCTAACTGTTATCAGTATTGGCGCATTTTCTTGTGGTCAAGCGGTGTTTTTTTTTTTTTTTTTTTTTTTTTTTTTTTTTTTAATCTTTAATGGCTTTAAAAGGAAACTGACTAATGTCCTGTAAAGAGGAATCTTTCCGTCAAGTTAGAGCTAAACTCCTTATCTCCTGACCCATTGCTGATTCCTCGCATCCTTTTGTGAATAAACAGCAGAAGGGTCCAGAAGAAAAGATTTCCTGTAAAAATGTAGAAGGATGTCAAAACAAGCGTTTAAACACAGCCTTAGGAGCGAAACACTCCTGGAGACTGGGGAGGGGACACTGCCACCTAGGAATCACTCTACTTCTACAGCCGTCCGAATTGAGGATCCCTATGAAAGGCTACCTTTGTGATTCAAGCCAACGGATAAAACAACACAAAACATAAAAAAATAGTAAAAATTAAATTAAAGACAGACATAAACAAGAAAGAAAAAATCATGCATCAAGCTTAGATTATGAAACACTAGACATTAGAATAATGTAACAAGACTGCACCGTTTAAAAAAATTAAAATATTACGTCTCATTCAACTCTATGGAAACGCATTTCAAAACCCAATTTCAGCTGTTCCCATCCACAATCGGAAAATTAACCGAATTTTGTTGCAGCCCTGTATAGGAGGTATAGAATTTATATATGACGAGTAACATACAAAAAATTAATTAAATTTAAAAGCGCATACCGAATTTTAAACCGTACACTTCAGCCATTATGACCCAAAGACAGTACTGTACTGTAACCGATATCTTTTGTGTGTTCCTGTAAATGAATAAAAAATGCTATGAATGCCCTGTTCTAACGGGATCGTAGTGAAATTCAGTGGTTTATATCAGTTACAATGCATTTGAAATATCGTAATGCCATTAAAATATTCTTCAAGCCATTTTTCCCCCTATACCATAATGTAATGGGAATACTTTTGAGTGTCCCTGTAATTGAACTATTAATCCTACATACTTCCTATACAATACCAAACATGCTTAGGTGACCCTAAATGTGGATTGTCCATTTCATGAAAATGCGAGTCTATTTACCGGAGTTAGAGCGTGGACAGACGGCCAGACAAACCGAATGCATAAACACTTTTCAACTTTGTTGGAAAGTGCTGAAAAGAGATGATTATAAAAAGAGTGTTTTTAAAAAACTATTTTTGTTTTTATACTTATTTTATTTTTGCTTTTTTTTTCCTGCAGCCTTTGAGATTAGCCGGGTGGCTCTTCTTCGGCGTTTTGACGTTGACAGACTTGTACGGCGCCTACCCTTGGAACAACGGTCACCTGCCTGGTCCCACCGTCTCCGCCCTCTACGCCGGAACATCCAAGGCTGTGTGGGCAATGGGCATTTTCTGGGTGCTCTTTGTTTGCTGTACCGGCAACGGAGGTAAGCACCGTTCTTTATGAAGTAGTTTTTCTTAGATGCTTTCAGTGTGACGTCAAACTGACTCCAAACAAACGTTTGCTATACAGAATGTCCAAAAATTCATGGGCACATTTTAAAATTCAATATAAAATCAAGTAATCGTCGTGCAGGAGTGCAGTTTGGACTAAAATGCTTCTTAGGGTGAAAAGTTTTCTTCAAGCGCATGAAAACAATTAGTTCCAAATTTCGATCCTAGATGGCGCCATTTGTCCGCATGTTTTCTGATTTTAAAATTAATTTTGATGTTGTAACACAGAAATGACGATTCCCAGCGCTTTCAGCCGTTATTGCCGTATCACAGCGTCAAAAATAATGTGAAAATTACATGCGTTTGAAAGTAAACATAAGGACTTGTGTCGCCATCTATGATAGAAATTTGGAACTAATTATTTTCATTCGCTTGAAGAAAACTTTTGATCCTGAGAAGCATTTTAGTCCAAACCGCACTCCTGTACGAAAATTACTTGATTTTATATTGAATTTTAAAATGTGTCCAGGAATTTTCGGACACCCTGTATAAGCAAATAAAACAACTTTATTAGCACTTCAACTTCTTCACTTATAGCAGGCGGGTTTCGGTAGCATTCAGCGTACCGTCATCAGTGCAAAGAATGATGGAGTTGGAACTTGAAATTTGCAGAGGGCCTGAGATAATAAGTCCATATCTCTAGTATGAATACTGAATGTTTAAAAATCAGCCATCCTAAAAACCTGTCCAGAACGTTACTGGTAAGGGAAGAAAAGCCACCAAAAAGCCATTCTATCACAAACAAGTAAGAAAAATCATGCGTACAGCACAGATTATGAAACACTTTCCAACCCTCCCTGAAAGCTTTAACGAAACTTCATTACTTAGGGAATTGAGGTAAATAAGACAGCATTTAAAAATCTGATTTCAGTAGCTACCGCCCATATGTATTCCAATTCTTTTGAACAACCCTGTATGTTGATATATATGCTATATAACAGGAAAATTTAGTTTAGCAAGAAAACGTATAACAGGTTGAAATTTCTCTTTCAGCAATTTATACAATTAATTGAAAAAATACTTGAATACTTTTGAACAGCCCTGTAGTTTACCTAGTACCTTTATTACGCGCCACTATTTAGCTAAAATTTAATTCAAATTAAAACTCTTAAAATTACTGAAATCACATTTCCAGAAATTATCATCCATAGACGATATGTATCCAATTCTTGCGTGACCCTGTATATCATTTTATCTATATTTTACAAACCTTTTTTAATAAACTAAATGCCGTTCAGCGTAAAAATGCTTAAATCATTTAAAACTCACCTTTGACCAATTTGCGCTCATACCCAGTAACCCTTAGGAATTACTTTGTGTAGCCCTGTATATGAATTATAGCATTTATACACACCATCTAGTATGTATTAAATATAGTGTAACATAAAAGCGTATATCATAATTAAAAATACATTTCCAGCAATCACCGCTAATGTACAGTACTTCGGATACAATATACTATCTGAAAACTTTTGTGTGTCCCTGTAAATGCTATACACTTCGTAATATACATGAAATAACTTATAGTAAACCTCAGTGACAATTTCATTATATGTGAAATAGTTTAACATAATTAAAATACGCCGCAAACAATTGCCCCCTTCCTCTTATAACATTATGCACCGGAATTCTTTTGTGTGGCCCTATAAAAGAATAATAACTATTCTTTGCACCGCATATTATACAGAATGCATGTTTTAATGCAATTCAAAAATGCATATCAATTTTGTTATGTTTAGATGCGTATAACATCATTAAAAATCCTTTTAAACAATTTCTTCCGATAGGCCCTAGTGTAACGGAAAACTTTTGACTGCCCCTGTAAATGAACTAAACCCGCTACAAACTTAATTTGATTTAGGGAACGTGCTATGGTAACCGTCAATAACATAAAAAAATTTCAGGGCAATCCGAGTATGTTTACGGGAGTTAGAGCGCGGACAGACGGCCATACGGACAGACAAACCGAAGTCATAAACACTTTTCAACTTTGTTGGAAAGTGTTAAAAAGGTGCTCAACAGAACCATACAGTAATAACAATTAATAATAAAGATTAAAATAAAAGTTTAAAGTAATAAAAAGTTTCAAGTACACGTAAAATCAGCAAAAATGTACAAAAAGTAAAGAAAATTTGAAAGATTCGACCTGCAACTTCCTCAACCAATCAGAAGAGAGAGTGCGGCCAATCAAATTTAAGGTTTCAGAAGAAGTAGAAAAATAATGGAGTTTTGCTTATATATGTGGAAAGGAAGCGGATTCCAAGGATAGGTTTATTGACTAACGGAATTACAGGAAATTACGGCGGGCTGCCAGTGAGAAAATTGTGTAGGGAATAGAACTAACAATGCCAAAATAGCGAGGGAAAATTAGGAAAATTTTTTTATATATAATATTTTCAATAAAATGGCAATGGTGGGATAGCGAAGTCACAATTAACAGTATTTTTGTTTTTGTTTTTATAGATACGGGGTGGTTCAAGAAAGTTAATTTCATCTATAGAGGTGGGTTTACAGATAATTTCAGATGAGTTAAAGTCAAAAGTGTGATTCATCTCCCAACAATGTTTTGCAGAGGCAGATTTGTTAGTTTCTTGTTTTTTAATCTATTGCTTGTGTTCAAAATTTTAAACCACGTTTGGTTTGTACAAGCAATATTCAAAAACAAGAAACTATCAAATCTGCCGCTGCAAAATAATTGTTGCGTGATGAACCACACCTTTGATTTTTAACTCAGCTAAAATTATCTCTAAACCCACTTCTATACATGAACTTAACTTTTATGAAGCACCCCACATCTATAAAAATAAAATATATATATTGTTAATTGTGATTTCGCTATCCCTCTATTATCAGTTTGTTGGAAATATTATATAAAAGCCTCCTTTTTCTTAATTTCTGCAAGTATTTTTTGACGTTACCACTTCCATTCCCTATAGAATTTTCAATTTTCCTATTGGTTGTCACCCGTAATTTCCCATAATTCTATTGGTCACTAAACCTATCCCTAGAATCCGCTTCTCTTCCATATATATGAACAAAATTCCACCATTCTTTTCACTAATGACAGTACGCTGACTGCTACCAAAATTAGTCTGCTATAAGTTAAAACGTTCTGTTGTTAATAGCATTATTTTATACTACTTATACTGTATTGCGCATTATAATCTTAATTGTCAAACGGTTGCTATTTTCTGTTTTGTTTGTATATCATAGCTATATCTTACAGGCATATCTCACATCTAAGTGTTTTAATACCTTATATGCAGTGGTAACTTTCTACAATTTATATTTAAAACCTTTCAAAGGCAAAGTTCTTCAGTTGCTAAAATATTGAAATGATTAAGTAACACTAGTAGTCCAAGAGCCGGCAGCACAAAAACCCATGTTATCAAGCACAAAAAAACCTTTATTTTATAGGAGAGTAGAAGTAGGGAATCTCGTGATCCATGTCTGCCGGAACTGAAGTGGTGCATAAGCCAAAAATTAATAACACCAGTGGTTGGCTCGTAGGTTTATCATTGTGTTTTCCTGCTCCCAGTCCTCCATGTTTTCATATCTTTATTTGTAGGACAAACATAATGATAAACCTACGAGTCAAATATTGGTGGTATTAATTTTTGGCTTATGCACCACTTCACTTCCGGCAGACATGGATCATTAGATCTCCCTTCTTCTACTCTTCCATAAAATAAAGGTTTATTTCTTGTGCTTGATAACATGCGTTTTTGTGCTGTCGGCTCTTGGACTATAGGTTTTACGAACAAATTTGTTACCGAATAAGTGAAAGCTTTTTTTCTTCACGTACAGTGAGCAGAAAAAGTATTTGCACGCAGACGATTTTTTGCATAAGTAACTATAGAAAGCAAATTTGATACTATTATCTTAATTATTCATTTATTTAAATAAGAAGAAGATAAAAATAACTACCCATTTTCCTTAAACAGTAATATTACACATTAAAAAAAATAAATTAATATTTTCTCATACCTAAAAAGTATTTGCACAAGAAGCATTGACTGTTAAAAAAGGCATTAAACGTGAACATTATGCAAATGTTTAGCATATCAGTCCCGCAGTACATTAGCCCCGCACTTTAAAGTCACGTAATATATTAACTGGAGCAGGGATTCTGGGGAGTTTTTGTTCTAATGGTGCCGAAAACGTCTGAACTGTCTGTTGCTACCCGTGAGAAGATTATATTTCTTCACAATTCTGGATTAAGTTACCGAGGAATAGGTAAAAAATTAAATCATTCTGGTGTTCGTTATGTAATTAAGAAGAAAAAAGAAACTGGTTCGACAATAAATAAGCCGCGAACTGGCCGTCCAAGAAAGCTAAATACCAGGTAAAGGAGAGCCATCATAAAAGAATCTCCAAAAAACCCTTTTCTAAGTGCTCGAGAATTGGCTGTTGATGTCGCTTCAACGTCGGGAACAATAATTACACCACAATCAATTAGAAATATTCTTCATGATGCAAATATTCGAGGAAGAGACCCTCGAAAAAAACCATTTATTAGTGAAACAAATAGGGTGAAAAGACTTGAATTTGCAAAAGCTTATGTCAGCAAACCACTAGAGTTTTGGAAAACTTATTTTTTCCGATGAAAGCAAGTTCAATATTTTTGGCTCAGATGGTAAGAAAACTGTATGGCGAAAGCCAAATACTTTTCTTCAAATTAAAGACTTGAAACCAACTGTAAAACATGCCGGTGGTCGTGTAATGATTTGGGGATGCATGTCTTTTAACGGAGTTGGTGAAATGACCTTTATTGAAGGCAATATGAATGCTAAACAATATATTAATATATTGCGAGATCATTTATCTAATAGTGCTCTGAAATTAGGAATTCCTAATTCATATTATTTCCAACGGGATAACGGTCCGAAACACACTGCATATATTACGAGGTTATGGTTGCTTTATAATGTAAAAAATCAATTGAAAACGCCACCACAATCACCAGACCTCAATCCGATTGAAAATTTATGGCATATTTTGGATGTGAAAATAAGGAAAAAGAAAATTTCTAACAAATCAGAACTTAAGCAAGCTCTTAGGGAAGAATGGCTACAAATCAGCAGTGAAACATGTCACAAATTAATAGAATCAATGCCCAGACGATTACAAGCTGTAATTGAAGAAAAGGGCATGCATACTAAATATTAGCACTGTTTTTAACTTATAAATAATTCCTCTAGTTCTATTTTTATTGCTAGTGTGCAAATATTTTTTTGGCAATGTAAATGCTACTTTTTTATGTTTTCATATTTTAAATATAATTATTAAGTCAGATATTAAATATGTTTATTTGTTTTGTAAAAGTGTTGGTATTTTTAATTCTTAGTTGCTTTTTATTTATTTATACATATGCTACAACAAATTTACCTGGTGTGTAAATACTTTTTTTGCTCACTGTATATTATAAATGCAAAAATTTATATAAAAATTCTAGTGCCATTCTGGAATTTGGTAATAAAAATTAAGTGGGACATATATATATACCACTGCCCTTCAAGGGGTTAATAAGAAATGAAGCATAGCAACCGTTTGCTTATGAATATGTTTCAAACGAAAACGTCATGACTGACGTCACGACTGAAAGCGTCTATTGAATATCAATTAACCAAAATTATCAATTACAGGCGCTAAAGCAGCTCTTTTGTACACACAATAATATGTATTTTAAGTTTCGACATTACACCAAAAAGTAAAATAGCTGTAAAAGTATTGAACAATACCGGCAACGGAGGTATATCCATCGTTGTTTATGAAGTAGTTTTTCTAACAGCTATTGTTGTTTTCAGTGTGGCGTCAAATTGACTCCAAACAAACGGTTGCTATGTTGTATTTTCTGTGTTGTTTTTATATGAAAGTTATATCTTATAGCTACATCACTCACACCTAAGTGTTTTAATGTTTTATACGCAATGGTAACATTTTCTACAAGAAATGAAACATAGCAAACCGTTTGTTTGGTGTCAGTTTCTAACCAAAGGTAAAATAAATTACAGTGTAAATATAGTTTCATAGTTTTCTACCAATCTCATGCGGTTTTGTTCGTATATCAACAGGTGTCGTGAATGACATTTTGGCCTGGAAGGCTTGGATTCCGATGGCCAGGCTTTCCTATGTCTTCTACCTCGTCCACCCACTGGTTATCTTCGTACACGAAGCTTTCGCCCATTCTCGAATGTACACCAGCCATTACTTTTGGGTAAGTAATAGCTAAAGTGGTTTGTTCTAAAATGAAGACAATTATTATCTTTATACTTATCATGTGTGGAATGCAGATTACTATATATCAAAAACTGGTTTTGATCTCCACGAAAAAAATTAATAATAACACGTGTCAAGTGCCATTTTTTGTCTGGCACAGTTTTTGGGCCACGATCCTTCAGCCAGACAATCGATTTTGTATTCAGGCATTACAAAAGAAGTGTTGCACAAATTTTCAGGGTGCCTCAAATACCTACTCAAAAATGTTCAACAGCTCTCCTACTAATACATTTATGCAAAGAGGCTACTTCAGTCTGGCGAAAAGACCCGTTCGCTAATGCTAATCCTATGGAAGAAATATATAAAGATATCTCGGTTGCATTTTAATATTTTTAAATGATTTTTTTGCATTAGACAGCTGAGATTGATCTGTACAAAGGTTGCTTTTTACTTTTTCGAATTTGTTTACAGATATTTTTATGGGGACACTTTCATTTTCGGAATCGGTTTCGAAACTCCTCATACATCGAAAACATCCTCATAAAAAAAAATTGTAATGAAAATCGAAAAAGTAAAAAACGACCTGCATACAGATCGATCTCAGCTATCCAATGCAAAAGAAATCATTTAAAAATATTGAAATGCAACCGAGATATCTTTATAAATTTCTTCCATAGGATTAGCATTAGCGAACAGGTCTTTTCGCCTGAATGAAGTAGTCTCTTAACCAATATTTTTTAAAACGCCGTTAAATCTACATCTATCTCAGTTACAAATTCATCCAGAGTAGCTAGTTGATGGTATTTTAGGTAGCTCTATTTATCGGCTGCTTCTACTAAAGAAACTAAAGCTGATTGTTAGATTGTCGCCAATAAAGTGTTATTATAGTTTTAATATTATTATCTTAATGTTATTTAATCTGTTTTGGTATATTTTTCCAGCTCTATAACATAATTGGACATTACGTCATCTCAATGTGCGTAGCTTGCGCTGTCAGTTTGAGCTTCGAAGCTCCGTTCCTCGCCATGGAGAAAATCATCTTTGGAGGCGGTGGAGGAAGAAGAAGCGACGATGAGAGCAGAAGAAGCAGCAGCAACCAGTCAACACCACCCTTGAAAAAAGTTTCAGACCTTCCTTCCTACGATTCTGAGATGCGTTCCAGAACTTTCACGACAGCGGGATCTAAAGAAAAGCTGACAGACGGACGCCCTGGTCACAATGGACTTTTCAGGAACGGGGGAGATGGACTTTACAGACCCTCAACTGAGAACGGGAGGTACAAGGGGATAGACAATGGAGCTTTTTGCAGATTATGAGAGGCAAATAGCTTATTATTCAATTGTTAAAAAAAACAATTGATGCGAAGCATACTGAACAAAGGGCAAAGTTCATAAACATATCATAAAGATAATTCGAAGGAATGGAACGTTCTTTTTTCAGGAAAAAAGACAAGATGATAATCCTAAAAAGATCCCCTAAATTGTACAATTGAATAATTCACTAATGAGAACATGATATACCGGGTGAGTCAAAAGTCCGTTAAAACTTTAAAAACTCATAAAAAGGAAGAAATTATGATAAAGGAGTGCGGTTTGCAAGAAAGATCTCACAAAGTAGTCGGATTTTTTTTAGCAGAAAAAAAAATAGTTAAAAAAATCACATGTAGAGGGCGCTGACAACCCGAAACACAATGAACAGGTTAACAATATACGCTCCATTCATTTGTTCTTCCAATAACAAATGTTCAACATGACCTCCAGAACATTCTACCACACAACTGTTGTCCTGTTCATTGTGTTATACATATATACCACATAAATTAACGTTTTTATATCTCATACATTTTAAAAACAGTAATTTTAAAATTAATTCAAATTTTAGTCGAAAGGTGACGGTGCACTGATTCATCCAGAGAATGTTCAAGCTAACAGCAAAAGTTAACCTTTTGAGACCTGAACTGATGAGTGCTCAACAAATACACATTCATAGTTTTTGCAGAAACAAAATTACACCCTAGATGACAGAAAGAGCCCGTTTTCTGAAATTCATATTTAACTGGACTGGTCATTCATGTTTAAAAACAGGGAACTAAAATTACTAGTCCCCTTTAAATATCAATAATCTGAATTCCCGCAATAAGAAATCCAAAGGCTTACACAAGTGAATAATCTGCAAATCCTCAACTTTTTTTTATTGTAAAAGGTTCAACTTAAATAATTATGAATATTTCTTACTTGCTTGCCCATACTGTCTTGAAAATAGTTTGCCAACTCATGTAACATTTATTTTATGTGGAAATGAGCATCAGTGCTGCCATTTAATTGTTTTTTTCAACAGTCAAAAATATTCAGCTAGAAAACGAAAAATAAACTTTTTAACCTCTTCACACACGAGAACTTCTACCGCTTGATTCAAAAGTCCAGTGCGAAAGTAGAACGCGATAAAAAAAAAAAAAAAAGATCTATGGATCAGAGAGATATGCGGTTTGCAGATAAAGATTCAGCGTGGTACTGGATTTTGTAGGGCACCAACAAAAAAATTAGTTCAAACTCTCGATAATAGAGGACGCTATTACAGACAAGTCCATGGAATAATTCCATATTGCTCACAGAACGCAGGGTTTGGGATACAAAAAAAGTGTATATGCAGTATTCCCTTATGTTTTTGTATCCAAATCTTGCATTGTACAAGCAATATAGAATTTCTCCATGCAATTATCTGTAATATCGCCCTCTATTATCGAGATTTGTAACTAATTTTTTCGTTGTGCCATACAAAATCCCGTACCACGCTGAATCTTTATCTGCAAACCGCATGTCTCTCTGATCCATAGATCTTTTTTTTTTTTTTTTTTTTTTTTTTTTTTTTTTTTTTTTTTTTTTTTTTATCGCGTTTTACTTTCGCACCAGACTTTTGAATCACGCGGTAGAAGTTAAAATGCAAAAAAAAAAAGAAAACTTTTATGAGGAAAAGAGGTCCACATTGAGGTCTACATTGTTGAACCTCATGTATGATGAGGTTAAAAACATTATTTTTCGTTTTTCAATCGCTAAACTGGGTGACTTTTGATGTTAAATGTTAATTTGAGTGATCTTACAGGGACGTAGCCATCTATTAGCGCCATCTATTGGCGGCAATATGAAACAATTTTAAATGTACTGTATATAAAATTTATGACTTACCTAATGAGTGGGACATTATTTTAATCCGTATATGTATTATAGTTCATGAATAATTGAGTTTTAAAGTCGGGAGCCCTCCTTTTAGGAAAACCGTGTTTATACATTCGCTACAGCCAAGACATAAAATCTTTTTTTTTTTGTCTTTAATTTTTGCATACATTTTTAACTGAAAAATACATTTTTTCGAAACTCGTTGCTTTTCTCACTAAATTTATGCTATGTTTATGAAATTTGTACTTCTTTGTGGTATAAGTGCAAAACAGGATATACAATTCATTTCTATATGCTTTCTTACAATGCAAATCGCGGAAAATGAACCCTAATATAGCAGAAGCGTTCGAGGGAATTCTGTCTAACGTTGTCTTACCCAAAATTCCAGAACGTTTGCCGTTATCTTGAAAGACCAATCATAAATCTCAGAAAACAATAGGTTTCCTCAGCTTACAGAAATGCTTATGAAATAAAATTGTTAATTTTTCTGCCCTGAAATTTCTGTGAAGAAGATTTAATCTAATTTTTTTAAGTGTAAGAAAAAAAATCGCGATCAAAATATATATTAAAACTTTTATATGAAAATCACTTTTCCTACTCATTTACCTTTCTTCGTATTCAAAGATAAAGTAACCTTTCGTTTTAACAGACCTCGTTATATCAAGAAATGCAAAAGCAAAAATTACAATATAAATGAAACGCAAATTTAACAGACATGTAATCGAATTACACGCTTAAACAGCTAAAATTATCAGAATAAAAAAAAGGACTGCAGTAAGTAACGAAAACTTAAGCGATTTCTTCGGCTATTAACTGCTGGTATTAATACGAAAGTGTCGCTTTTAATACCTTTCAAAACTTTGTTCGAATACATTATTGATATTGTTTTATATAAAAATACTTTTCCGCGTTGTTAGCGGATAGTTAAAATAATAAATAAAGTAATTGTAAAAAACGGTACTTTTAGAGTATAAGGAACTTGGCTAGATAGTTTCATATCAACATTTTGCAATATTTGTACAATTTATTTATATAAAAAAGCCGTTTGTCTATTTTTATACATTAACAGAATTGTATATAGAAAACAATAATAATAGATATATATATATGTAAATTCTTATAAAACAAGCTTAATAAGTTTTGTTTTCATAACTATTTATATCATTTGGTAACAAATTTCGATTTCTCAAGACCGAATTGCGCCAAGCTTAAAAAAAAAAAAAAAATAATACCCTAAACTGGAAAAGTGCTAAAAAACTATTAAAGTTTTCAATTAAAAAAATATGTTTTTCTAGAATACAATAATAACTCAAATTCAGCAGTCTATTAGAAAAATTTACATAAATTTTGCCACCATTTGTCTTGCAGCGTTTTATTTGTTTTGAGGTTATGATATTTTTAATCTAAAATAATTTGCCAGTCTATTAACTAATTTTAGTTTCCCGCTATTTTTTAACATGTATTCGTAGTAAATATATAATAACCACTTATAATATAACTTCATGAAATTGTTAAAATGTTGTTCTGTTGATGTAAAATAAAAACTATAAAAACAGTAAAAAAGTTTTTAATAACCTGTTTACATATTTCGGCTACATTACAGCCATTTTCAAAACAAATAAGAATATTGTGTGGTAACATTAATACTCTATACTATATTACTTATAATATTTTTTTTCTATTATAATTTATATCTATAGCTGATATAAAATATAATAATGATAAAAAAACAGCTCTTCAAGATTATATGAAGAAGAAAGCACCCAAATAAGTTTCGTTGAAAGCAAGATAATTTTTTGGTCTGTACTATCCATCCGTTATAAGAGAGACCATAGAGATTCTAACACGCAAAAATTTCAATATGTAACGATGCAGCATCCTTTATCTTACCAAAGTTATGACTTGTGTTCGCCATAGTTACGAATATGTAAATCAAATGTCTTGAAAACAGCTACAGTGAAGCCGAAACATGTTAACAGTTTTTAAACTTTTTTTTACTGTTTTTATAGTTTTTATTTCACACACTTTAGAAACTTGATGAAGTATATGTATTTTAAGTATTTAATGAATTGTTGGAAATGTTGATGTTATATAGGTATATAGGAATAGAAATATTTATTTCGTTTATTTGCATACGTATCCATTATGCTTACTTGTATATAGCTTGAATCATTTAGATATTGTTTTATGATCATTGTTTGTACGATATAATGATTATTACCATTATAGTGTATTTCATACTGATAATAAATTTTGTACATTTTCTAAAACAAAATTCCTGTTTGTATTATTTTTTGCATTTTTACAGCACTGAAAATATATAAATCGATAGTAATCCAATAATAGTAGGGGGTTCTGCAACCTGCGTTTTACTCACTTTTGTATTGTAATTGTATTTTATTTTTTATAATGCACCACCAACACACATTGAAACCAAATTTCATTTATTTTTTAAAATTTTAATTATATATGACGTCTTACCAAACAACATTTGTAATTGACCCAGAGCATTGAATTTTTAAGCCTTTACAAATCTAGCTCCTTTTTTGGTAAACATGGGACCAGTGATGTAGTCGTAAATAAAACAGAAGGTATATGCTCTAAGCAGAGGGTATACGCTCAAGACAGGAGGGTATACCCTAGAGCAGGGATGGCGAACCTTTTTGAGTATGCGTACCAAAATATTCAAAATTTTTATATACCAACATTTTAGCTTACATAAAATCAATAATTAATTTTGATATAATTTTTACTTAAATATTTTTACACTTATGCTAAATTCGATTCTTAACTTATTAGCCTCCGGTACGGTATGCTGTTTCTTTCTCCCAGCTTATTTTGTGTCCAAAAAATAACGTTACCTTACAGAAGCTAGCCGTAAAACGAAGCATTACAATTAAATACTCTTTAGCAATTTTTTAAACTTCTAAGCATAGCACATTTTCAATTTTTATACCGTCGTATTGGAAAAAAAAAAGTTATTTTAGATGCAGTTTGTTTGAAAACTGTATCTCCATTTATTTTTGAAATATTATTATTATTTTTTTTTTTTTTTTTGTAGTTTTAAGCCATTTGCTTAATATTGACAACGGAAGTACTCCATTTCTGTAGAAAGTATAAAGGAAGAATAATTTTAAAATAGTAATTATATATTTTTGTTGCCATTTTCTCGTAACAACAGAAAGAAAATGTAATTAAAATACGTGCTATTTTGGAAAAAATATAAACGAATGATTTCTGTTACAACAATGGAGCTATTATATACTATATTTAATTGTAAGTATCTATGAATCATTAGATAGCCCTTTTTTTTTTTTTTTCTTTTTCGATTTTTTTGAATGACGGAATCTTTTTGCTGCATCTGTGCATTATTTCGCGATAGTGATGCGCTATGCATGCTGCTTTAAGTCTTAAAATTGAAATATGTTTTGTACTGCAGTAGAGTCCCACTTAAGCGAGTTATTTTCTTCTGATGGACTGGTGGCTTCTATTATTATGAAACAGCCATTATAAATGAAGTGTTAGGTGAAGATGAAAGAGCAGCCGTAAGAAAAATTATGGCCATTTTTTCCTCCCCATTCTGACCAGAAAATCAGAATTCTAACTTTTTACGGCTGCTCTTTCATCTTCACCTAACGCTTCATTTATAATGGCTGTTTCATAATAATAGAAACCACCAGTCCACCAGAAGAAAATGAAGTAATGGAAATGCCGGGGGCACTAAATTCTGGACACTAAATTCTGAAAAAGCAGAATTCCTGTTCTCTAGTTTATTATGCTGTATTTGCTCATTACATCGATTTCCGTATTAACACATTGTATGCGGGACTAGTACGTTCTTGTGGGTTGGGGACTGAAATTATTACTGGTACCGGAAATTTTGTACGGACGAAAAAAGAAGGTGTAATCCAAGAATTCTTGCTTCTTATTGGTTGTGAACAGGTTTTAATTTACAGTGGCATTTGTGAACGTAAATTTAGCGCTCATTTTCGAAAAATTGCCTGCATACAATGTGTTAATAATCTATAAATGAATTTTTCTGTCATTGTATACTTCCGAACCAGATCATTTTTAGTTCTTCAGGTAGAAGCAAGTTCAACAGATTAACTATTATAATTCAATAATACTAACAATTATAATTCAATTTTCAAAGTTAAAACCTAACCTAAAACCCTAAACCTAAATAAAATAAAATCTAATCTGAAGTAGAAGAATGACAATTAGGTATATTACTATGCAAACTATATCTTAAATTCCAATTTTCAAAAATGAAACCTTTGAAATTTGATAGAGAAGCAAAATTATTTGGAAAACGCTATATGTTGAATGGTTTGGCGAGAAAATGACGCTACAAGGCGCTTTCGTTGAGATTTATACTACCTTAATTCATTCAAAAATAACGGATTATTTTAAAGTAAATTATATACCTGTTACACAAAATGGTCCTTTAAAAAAAAAAAAAAAAACCATGAAATGTATTGTTCTCCATAAACTAATTATAATCTATAAGTTTTTCGCGTGCCAGAGAAGTTTTCTTATGTGCCAAGTTCGGCACGCGTGCCATAGGTTTCGCCATCCCTGCCCTAGAGTGTATATACAATAGCGCTTTTTTCAGAAACAGAGGGCATATGGTGTTCCTGAAAAAAAATCCAGAAGGTATACGGCGTATACCTCCGTATACCATCCACTACATCGCTGCATGAGACACACCTTTTAAGGGGTCTCAAAGCAGCCGCAAGAGCAGCCGTAAAAAGTTAGAACTCTGATTTTATAGTCAGAATGGGAAAAAAAATGGCCATTTTTTTCCATTTTGACCAGAAAATCGGAGTTCTAACTTTTTATGGCTGCTTTTTCATCTTCACCTAACACTTCATTTATAATGGCTGTTTCATCATAATGGAAGCCATCAGTCCATCAGAAGAAAATGATCCATTCCAAAGGTATAAGTTCGATTGAAAAAAAACAATTTCATTCCCCGTTTTTCTTAAAAGCAACGGAAATGTACATCAAAGAAAGTTAGTACCATAAAAATGAATGAATTAAGGGAAAATTAATATTTCATCTCCTTAGTGGGTGAAGATTATCGTAAATCCGGTTTATCCGAGTTTTTTGCTTATCCGAGGTGAACTGGGTCCCTATTAAATCGGATAATTGGAATTTTACTGTATAGCAAATTTATATTTAACCGTAGAAAAACCAATTTTAAAAAATGCATTCAAGATTCTAAATATAGGAGAAAAAAAGTTACAGAGAGCATAGTATGAATATGAGCTATATGTATGAAACTGTAATAATATTTTTTAATAATTCCACGAACGGAACAATATTTTCCATACTTTCACGAACTGGAACAACATTTGTCACAATTTCACGAACCGGAACATCGTTCCGGGTTGCTCCGGGACATTTCGAGTCCTGGCATGTTTCAACTGATGTCATCTCTACATCTACGTTTACTGTGATGTCTACGATGACCTATTTTCATGGATCCAAAAGACTCATTATAATTCTCGAAAGTTCTAAATTTAAAATATTAACAAGTAATATAAAAATTTTGTTTTTAAAGTCAATTCCTACTTAGGTCATCAAAGAAAAATTTAACATAATCCCTTAAGCTAATATTAGTTTTTGTTGCATTAAAATATCTCAATTTGTTGATTTCTATAAGCAAGTAGGTTTACAATGGAAGTCTATGGGAATTTGGCGAAATATTAGAGATATGGCCAAGTTGGCGTCACTTTTGGCGACTCATTTTGGACTCCAAATTTGGCGATATATCGCCAAGTTGGTGACAAACTTGGCGGTATTGGGTGACAGAACGGGGTCCCCCCTATGGTAACCCACCTTATAGATATGAAAATGCATTAAATGCTTCAATAACCAATGGCTGCCATTTTGTCTCCCCTGTAAAACTAAAATTAATTAATTAAAATTTAATTAATGAATTAATATTTGAAAAAACTGTATTAACATCACTTGTCATCCAGTACAAGTTTAGCATCAATTGTCCTCCAGTACAAGTTTAAAAAAATTTATTTCAACTTGATAGGGTGAATAATAAGTGTTTTAAAAAGAAATATTATTGACATATTAATTTCTTTTATATTTTAATGCCATTACTATAACGAGGTGGAACCCGTCGAATTTCGACGAAAGAAAATGTTTACTAAGGAACTGTTGCATCAAATTTATAATGCATCGACAAAAATAATTACAATAAAAAAAATCAATCTTACACTTGTTAATTTAACTCTCCAAAGACATATTTTAATCTAAGATTAACAAAATACTTTTTTCATGAACTTCAACTGTTAAAATTATTGGAAAATTAAACTTTATTCATATACGTAATCAGTAACATATAATCAAGGTAAGTAATTTTGATTAAGTTATCAATTGATGCTTGGTATTAAGGAATGAAAAAATCAGCAAAAAGGATTTCACCTTGACATAATCATAGAATCCCCCCCCCCCTTTAAATCTAAACAAATCAAGTCATTTTCAACGTTTCACATCAATATTAACCATTTTAAAACATTTTAACGCGCAATAGGTTATTGATAAATATATTTTCAAGCTTTAAGTCACGTTTATGAACTATTACAACTTGCCATGTTAAAATTCCCACTCGTGATTTGAGGTCTTATAACAATCTCTGTACCTGCGCGTAAGAATTCCAGAAATTTATAACTTTTAGACATATTCATGGGGAAATATCTCGTTTTATCAAATAAAATTATCGGTTTCTTTTAAATATGACGTCATTTTCAGTCGCTGAAATATTTTGCCTATTGTCTCAAACTCAAAGTCAGCGAAATGAAAAAATAGTGAAACATAACAGCATCATCAGGGAAATTGTGTCTTTTTTAAAGCGTAACGTCATTTTCTGTTCAAATTTTTTAAAAATATATTTTTAATTGTAATGAGAAAATGGCATCAGTAAGAATATAATCAATAAAGATAACTAAACCACTTTTAATAGAAATGAAGTACTTCTGTTGCCACAATTAGAAAATTTGTATTAAAAACTATAAAAAAATTAATATCTCAAAAATAAATTGAGGTACAGCTTTCAAACAAATTGCATTTAAAAGTGCATTTTTTTCTGCATACGACGGTGTAAACGTTTAAAACGATTTAATGTTTAGAAGTTTAAAATTTTGCAGTAGCGAAAATTGCAAAACCGAATTTTTATTTCAAATTTCAAAGTGTTGCCATTCGCAGAATGACGTATGCGTTACGCACAGATATGTTTGTCCTTTATAATATAGATAGACTAGGGGATCGTAACCGGGTTTCCCGGGTTAAAGAATATAGGTGAAAACTTTTTTTTTTTTTATTGAAAACTAATAATTTTTTTTTTTTTTTTTTATACGCAATAAATTTTTTAGATTGCCCACTTACATTAAAAATGCATTTTTCATATGGAAAATAAGAATTATACAATCAAATAAATTTTTAAAATTTATCAATAGCGACATTCTCTTATTAGCCGCATGCTAAGAGTTATTTGACCAAGATTTTTCTACTTATGGCATCCTTTTATATTCTGATAATTTCAGAGCTTATACATGTTTATTACATTTGTGTTTTATTTATATTGTTTTATTTATTTATTCATAGGGAAGTTTTTTTTTAAATGGATATTAGCCGTAAGAAAATGAACTCTTTATTTTGTTTTAAGGGCAAACGGGTTATTCTTTCGTAATCGAGCTCTGCGCGATATAGATAAATAAAAAATATTTCATGCTTTAAAATTGTTTTAAAAACCATAGACAAACAGTAAACTGAGATGAACTTTGCAAACAAATTCCATTTGAAAAGAAAAATCCTATTTGGTGATCTAAAAATTTAAATTGTACGATTACAAATATGTTAGATTTGTGTATTTACAATATTTTTCTTTTAATTGCTTATAAAAGAAGTATTGATTTCGTTAATTTGTCTTTCACAAATATGTTAGTTTGGTGGTTTTTTAATATTATTGTTTTATTTGTTTATAAAGGAAGTATTAATTTCGTTATGCAAAAATAGTTAGAAACAAATGCTGAAAAATGTTTGTTGCTTTATGTGCAAAATGTTTATTATTATTATGTATTGAAACCGGCACGTGATAAGATAAACTTAAAAAAAAATCATGCTTAAAATTTATTTTAGAAAATATGATACATCAGTCAATTAAGATACAGTTTTTAACAAATTGCATTTTAAAGTAAATTTTTTCCCTATGCGACGAAAATTGAAAATGGGCGATGGCCAGAAGATTAAAAAATTGCTTTAGCGAAAATTTCAAGACCGAAATTTGATCGTGAAGTGTTGCCATTCGCAAAATGACGTCAGCGTTACGCACAAATACGTTTGTTCTTTATAATATAAACACTTAATCAGTAAAATATAATAAAGATGAGTTATTAGGATGTGGTTATCAATTGAGGCTGTTATGCTTGGTATTCCGGAATGAAAAACAGCAATTTTCACCTTCTCAAAATTTGTATACGCATTTCTCATTTCTCATATCCATCATTTTTTTAAAAATTGTATTTTGTTTGATCATTTAAAAATCATTTTAACTTAAACCTTGAAGTCACGTTTGTCAGCAACATCTTTTATGTGAACAGACGCACCCTTTACTTGAGATTCTAATCCCAATTCCGGAGATAAAAATTTCCGTAATTTATGTTTTTTAGACGCATTTGTGTTAAAATGTTTAGTTTTATCTAAGAAAATGATCGTTTTCTTTTAAATATGACTTCATTTTCACTTAAATAAGCATTTCGCCTAGTGTCTGAAATTTAGTATCAGTACACATGCAGAAGGAAAACAATATAGAAAATTTATGAGGAAAAATGCGTGTTTTCAAAAGCAGTATGTCATTTTCCGTTATTATGCCCCTAATATAATATTCTGCTCCTAATGGGATTTTTGTCACTAAACCCTATACAACAATTTTGATCAACAATTTTGAATTTTTATCAGAAAATAGCATGAATAAAGATAAAAATATCTCATTATTTCTCTCTTGTCTGCCATAATGAAAGCTATCTAATCTTCACCATTTTGAAGAAATTTCATAAAATGCTTTTAAAATTAAAATATAAAAGTGGGGATAGTTAAAAAAAAAAACAGATAGTGCGATCACATCTACAAATGGAGAGCTTTCAGTTTAAAAAAAAAATATATTAGTAAAATTGGTTCAGCAGAAAGATCAGGGCAGATGACTAAAAAGCACACTTGTGTTTTAAATATATAGATTATATAAAATTAGGAAAAATTAAAATAAGCAAATTATGTTATTTTGATAAAATTACTGTAGAATGTCCTAAAGAATAGCATTAAAATTTTATTATTCGAGAGAATTTTGGATAAAAATTTCAGGAACATATTATTTTAAACTACGAATTATTTGATTCCTTATCTAACTCGGCGAAGCAAATCCATCCAGGCTAGAATAATCAATTTCTGTAATATAAATCGCTATTATTTGCATGCCACCTCTCTTCTATAAAGACACTCTAAATTTTTGTAAAACATTGCGTTTTATGAGTGTGTGATTTCGATTACATTATTTTCAAAAGTGAAGCATTTTCACTGTGAAGAATTTCAAAGCAGCTGGGCTGTGAAAATGACGCGCTTCTACAAAACATAAATCAGGTTTAAGAATTAAAATACATGCTTTTTTATAAAATGACGTCATTTGCATCCACTAAAACAATTCACTTTTACAATCCACTCTTAAACTTCGTCTATAGAAAAGTATGCGGGGCTAACGAAAAAGACGGGCTACCGTGCTTCTCCGATTTCGAGTAGTCACGTGACGCTCGCGGTCTCAGCTGAACTGAGCAGATGCGTGTGACAAAATAAATTATCGTCTAGGCTTTAGATTTACTATCATATTAAAATCATTCTTTTATTTGATAGAATTCATTACAGTATAATGAAAACATTAAAGCGTTGTTTTTATTTCACAACATTACATTAAATAAAAAGTGAACTGCATAATGTATACGTTTTCTTTTAGTTCTAATTCTTTTCTATCTAGGGAAAATTTTATATATGTTTTGATTTTTAAACCCTCCTTATATCACTCATTTGGATAACTCGATGTCTTGTGTGTCTTTCTTCGATTAATAAACAAAAGATATCCTCACATTAAGAGCATTTTTTCGGCCTTTCATTTAACTCAACCTGGTTTTTGCATGTAAAAAAGTCCTTCCGGCCAGTGGCGGGAGGAAGAGGTAGCTTTCATAATCCTTATTTAAAAAAAGCCAACTTATATCATGCAAACACACGAAGCTCAATTTAGTGGAAACCGAATATAGGAGATTCAATACTAATTTTTATCAATATAATGAATGAGAATTTCGCGAAATTAGTCAGCTTTATCCAAGCTGCTTTTTTTAAAGTAACTTATATTTGGCTGCCAAATTCGGCAATTTCTTAAAGTGCCTGTCATTTTAAGACAACATGGTGGATGAGGCTAAGCAGTGAACTTGGTCGAGACCTTAGTAATTGCTGTGCACATGCTCACTCACATCGGAATCGGTTAATATATAGGAGTGCTGTCGCATGCAAAAAATCAGATTTTTCAAGATGTCCCCCACAATAGAAATTGAAACTGCTATATGTGAGCCATTTTTTAAGGTAAAGACAAACAAAAAATGCTCCTGAATCCTTATATCAAGATCAAATACTTAAGAAAGAAACCTTTTTCAATTTCTAATTTTTTTGCACCTCACTTTAAATATATATATATTTTTTAATTTAATGGCCGCCATTTTGAAACAAGATGGCTGATGAATCTGGCCAGCGAACTTGGTCGAGGTGTTGATGTATACTATCCACATGCCTTCTTACATCGAAATAGGCGAATACGTGTGTTATCGCGTGACAAATTCAAGATCGTTTCAAAATGTTAGCCATGCTAGAAATTCAAAG
This sequence comes from Maratus speciosus, assembly GCA_963932465.1. NCBI lineage: Eukaryota > Metazoa > Arthropoda > Arachnida > Araneae > Salticidae > Maratus > Maratus speciosus. The sequence goes on from OZ010798.1 coordinate 467,054,551, forward strand.
TGCTATAAATCAACCATTTTTTAAGATATAAACAAAAGAACAAATTTTCAGAAACAAAAACTGCTCCGGAATCTTTGTATCAAGGCCAAACACATAAAAAAAATCTTTTTCATTTTCCAATTTTTTAATACCTCATTTTGAATTTTAAATTTAATTTTTTTCAAATGGCAACCCTTTTGAAACAAGATGGCGAATGAAGCTGGCCAACGAACTCGGTCGAGACATTGGTATGTACTATGTACAGACCAAGTTACATCTAAATAGGTTCATAAATATGCCTGTTATCGCGTGACAAAAATCAGGTCGTTTTAAAATGTCAGCCACAAAAGAAATTCAAAATGCTATTACTCAGCCATTTTTTTTTAGATATAGACGAAAGAAAAACTGTTCCGGAATCTTTGTATTAAGGTCAAACACATACAAAAAAAATCTTTTTCATTTTCCAATTTTTTGGTATCTCATTTAAATTTTTTTATTTTTTAATTTTTTAAATGGCCGCCATTTTGAAACAAGATGGCGGATGAAGCTGGCCAACGAACTCGGTCGAGATATTTGTATGTACTATGTACACACCAAGGTACATCCAAGTCGGTTCATAAATACGCCTGTTATTACGTGAGAAAAATCTATACGTTTCAAAATGTCAGCCACGCTAGAAATTCAAAATGCTATAACTCAGCCATTTCTTAAGATAGAGACGAAACAAAAACTGCTCCCGAATCTTTTTATCAAGGTCAAACACATAAGAAGAAAATATTTTTTCAATTTTCAATTTTTGGTACCACATTACAAATTTAAATTTTTCTTAAAAATTTAAATGGCCGCCATTTTTAAACAAAATGGCGGGTGAAGCTGGCCAACGAACCCGGTCGAGACATTGGTATGTACTATGTATAAACGAAGTTACATCCAAATCGGTTCATAAATACGCCTTTTATCGCGTGACAAAATTCAGGACGTTTCAAAATGTCAGCCACGCTAGAAATTCAAAATGCTATAACTCAGCCATTTTTTAAGATATAGACGAAACAAAAACTGCTCCGAAATCTTTGTATAAAGGTCAAATACATAAGAAAAAAATATTTTTCCATTTTTAATTTTTTAGTACCACATTTCAAATTTTAAATTTTTAAAAATTTTTTAAATGGCCGCCATTTTGAAACAAAAGGGCGGATGAAGCTGGCCAACGAACTCGGACGAGAGATTGGTATGTACTATGTACACACCGAATTACACCCAAATCGGTTCATAAATACGCCTTTTATCGCGTGACAAAATTCAGGACGTTTCAAAATGTCAGCCACGCTAGAAATTCAAAATGCTATAACTCAGCCATTTTTTAAGATATAGACGAAACAAAAACTGCTCCGGAATCTTTGTATAAAGGTCAAATACATAAGAAAAAAATATTTTTCCATTTTTAATTTTTTGGTACCACATTTCAAGTTTTAATTTTTTTTAAAAAATTTTAAATGGCCGCCATTTTGAAACAAAACGGCGGATGAAGTTGGCCAACGAACTCGGTCGAGACATTGGTATGTACTATGTACACACCGAATTACATCGAAATCGGTTCATAATTACGGGAGTTACAGTGTGACATAGGTCATATATATATATATATATATATATATATCAATTTTGAACGGAGGGTGGTTTCGGGGTCTGGGGGTCATGATCGATGAAAATATACCAAAATTTTTTGAAATCGCTTTCCTCCGAACGGCTGCAATAGGTAGCTTTTTTGTAAAGAAAGCTACCTAAAATGCAATTTATTTGCAATCCATTTTTAATCCACTTCCTACTATGCTAGAATTATACAAATTATGCGCAAAAGTATAATTAGAATGACAATAAAGCATTTTAATATTTTTACAACTTAATTTTAAATTAATAAATCAATTTTACGGTATTTTTCAACTAGTTCACCACTGGTGATAAATCGGAAAATATTCTCTGTAACTCGTATAACTACATGGGAGTTAAAACAATAATGGATTCAATTATGCGCCAATAAAGGTTTTCCAAAATATGCCAAAGCACTGTGAAATTGCAACGATAGAACATTTTAAAGACTAAAAACTGAAACCTAAATTATAAATACAAAATGAAAACTATAATATTACAAAATATGCCCATTTATCTATCAAACGTTAAATATTAATTTACAATTATACGCTCATAAATTAATTTAGAAATCCTAAAAAGATAATTTAAATTATGTTTCAGTTTTTCTTTTCAGTTCCCTTTCTTAAAAAATAAACAGAGCAAATATTCTATACTTTTTAGTAAATTCATTTGTTTGAGCTTTCTATCAAGTGTAAAATAAGCAGTGCAGTTTTCATAATCGAGTTCATTAACAACGCCAAACGGGAATTTCAAGAGGAATATCAGAAATTCATTGAAACTATTAATCAGTATAAATGCGAAACATTCATAAATTAAAAATATTACTTTATGATAGGGTGTCAACGATTTTAATCAGTTGATTTTAATCAGCGATTAAAATCATGATTTTAATGAACCGATTTTTTAAAAAAATCACTGATTTAAATCGAAAATTTTCTAAATGTTTAAAATGTCAAAAAATATATTAAAATCTAACATAAACATAATTTGAAAGTTTCTACAGGTATTTTGACTTATGAATAAATAAAAAAGAGCTTTAAATAATTGTTTCTAAGCTTAATTCATGAGTATTGTAAAAAATTAAAAACAGTTGAGTTTATAAAAAGCATTGTTTTAAGTTTTTTTCCAAATTAAAACAGTTTAATTTAAAAATGATATTTAAATCTAATATAATTTGCAATGTCATAAATTCCTTTAGGTAATCAATTTATGCATTATTTTATATAAAATTACACATAGCAAGTGTAATACATTTCTACAAGTAAAAGAATAAATAGTAATTAGTAGCAATCTCAAGTTAAAGAAGAATGAAAGAATGACATCTTTTCAAAGCTAAATTGTAAATGAATACATAAGAGAAAAAGAAATAATTGGTATAAAAATGCTAAGCTCACGAAGAACTTCTTCGGTATAGGTTGAATAAATGTTTTTAACTTTGTAACTCGCATAATACTAAATAAAAAATAATGATTAGGGATTGAAAAGGCAGCAAAATTTTTCTTAAAAAGAAAAAAAAATTGAACCATTGAAAGCTAATAATCCACACTGAAAGGTTATAATGCTGTAACTTAAATATTTTGTGGATTTCAGATATAAGTGGCTAACTTTATCCTAGATGAATGGGTTTAACTCATTTTCATAAATCTTTTGGTTATCATACACATACATGTGTGTAAGTTTAGATTTTGGTGGTTTACAGTAATTTTCCTAAATACAAATGCAAAACGAGTTGCAAATAATATTTGATAGTTTTGTTATTTGTGTTACTAACTAATGAATGAATTATTTGCAGTTTTTATTAATCCTGTAATTACTTATGCTATTTCTTGTAAGACTTTTAGGTAGATTTCGTATGAAATACTACCTATTGGGATCGTTCCTATGTTGGAATTTCTGAAAAATTTTTGCAGATCTACACCGATCATGACCCCTGGAACCCAAAACCACCCTCAGTAAAAAACTTTATATATATATATATCTATCTATCTATCTATCTATCTATCTATCTATCTATCTATATATATCACTTTCTTCTGGACACGATAACTTTCGTAATTCTGCACCAATCTCTTCCAAACTGATACATAAAATCAATGGGCATAAAATCTCGGTCAAGTTCGTTAATGGGCAAAATCGGACCAAGGGGAGGGAAATAGGGAGGGGTTTTGTGAAAACAGAAAACCCCCCCATAACTTCTTAATTTTTGTACATATCAAATCAGTTTAAAGTTTTTATTACTTCTAAAAATAGGGCCAAAAATTTATGTATCACAGATTTTTGATAAAGTTAAAAATGGGCTCAAGGGGCGCAAAACATAGGGTTTTTGGGAGAAAAAAATTCATAACTTCGTCAATTCTCAAGATATCAAATTCAATTAATTTTATTATAAATCTCCTTAACATTATCTAAAACTTTTATATTCACAAGTTTTTGATAGGAGCAATTCGTACCGCAAAAAAAAATTAAAAACGAAAACAAAAAGGGCGTTTGAAGAAGAAAAAAATCCATAACTTCGTCAATTCTCAAGATATCAAATCCAACTAATTTTATCATGAATCTCCTTAACATTATCTACAACTTTTATATTCACAAGTTTTTGATAGGACCAATTCGTACCGCAAAAAAAATTAAAAACGAAAACAAAAAGGTGGTTTGAAGAAGAAAAAAATACATAACTCCGTCAATTCAAAAGATATAAAATCCCCATGAATTTATCATATATCTTCTTAATATTGTCTACAACATCTATATAGACAAGTTTTGGATAGGACCAATTCTTAGAGCAAAAACAAATTAAAAATACATACCGGTTGAAGTAAAAAATGATCTTAGTAAGGGTGTTTTCAAATCCAAACTGCTTATTTTCTGACTCATTTTACAATTCATTTTTGCTCTCAAAGGCTTCCAATTGGTACGTTTTCTTACTCAGAAACTATATAATGCACCGTAATGGTCGAATTTCTGATAGGGGCAGAATATATTTTTTTAAATGCTGTTTAAAAGGGCATTTTGAACCGAATTTACCGAAGCGGATTGTGTTGGAAAAATCATTGTATTAAGGATGCGCTTAAATCCAAACTGCTTATTTTCTGACTGGTTTTTAAATTCATTTTTGCTCTCAAACGCATTTAATTGGTAGATTCGCTTATTCAGAAACTATATAATGTACCGTAATAATCGATTTTTTGATAGAGGCAGAATATATTTCAAAAAATGATGTTAAAGTGGGCATTTTGAACGGAATTTCCCGAAGCGATTGTGTTAGAAACGAAAAATATTGTCCTTCTGAGAAAATAATTGTTTATATATCAAGTTTTAATTAATTGAACAAAAAATAAAAACACAGGTCGCTTATAAATCTCTTCAAAAATCACGTCAGCAAGTTTCATATTTTTTTTAAAATTAAAAATGAATCTGGAATTATGCCAGAAAATTTCTAGTTGTTGAGCATGGAAAAGTATTTTTTCGAATACCGCCCTAACATGATTCTGATAAAACCAGCTATTATATGAAAATGAAATAAAAACACGTCAAGAGCGGCCAGATAAAATTGTTAAAGTGGATTGATCTATAATCATGATTTAGTTTTTGTTTGTGAAATTAGTATATTTGACTTCGAAATCTACCTCTGCCTGTAGGCCGGGCCGGCAGGGATTTTTTTAAATGGTGCCGCACCATGCCCCTTTTGAAATTGGCAAAATGCACCGTGCCTTAAAAAAAATAGTTGAAATTCACCTGTAGTTGTAGCCAGAGATTTCTTGTAAAAAACTTCCCCATTCAATGGTTATTTCTAAATTCATGTGGCCAAGATCTCGCAAAAACATAGACTTTTATTTCTTTAGAAAATACAGGATATTATTAAAATATGTTATTTAATTGTATTTTTCAATTTGTTATTCATAAAATTATTAAAGGACACTTTATTCATCATACTAAAAATTATTCTTTTTTTTTTCTTATATCATTACTAATATATTTCCTCATGAAATAGCGCCCTTTTTTAGAACTAGCATCCTGTCCCTTTTCCTTTCTAAAATGAATACTACATTATTATCATTTTAATAATTAAGTCTTAAAAATGTATAATATGTTCCTAATTAGAGAGTTAATTGTTTAATAATTATTAATTTGAAGTAGTGTTAACTATTTAATATAAAATGCAGTTAATAATTTTAATAAATGTTAAATATCACTAGTATTTATAAAGTTTTACATAATTATTACAATATTAATGAATATAACATCATTGTATGATACTACCTAATGAAACTACTAATTTGCAGTTTTTATAATTTCTGTAATTACTAACTAATAATTATAATTTTATTAATTAAAGTGTAAAAACATAGATTATGTTAGCAATTAGTGGTTTAATTGTTTTGGAAACCTAAAACTCTTGGTAGCTATTCCGTAGTTGAACGCTGGGAAAAAAATCATGAAAATCCGATTTAAATAAAAAAAATCTGATTTAAATCAAAATAATCCGATTTTTTTGATTTTTTTTTTAAAAAATCATGATTTTTTTACACCCTACTTTATGACCCCTTATGTATAAATACATTTTTATAACGGAGATGCATAACATTTGCTAATTTAATGTAAATACACCAAGAAATGCAACAGTGTTTGTGAAATTTATATAAATGCAAAGAAGCTTTAAGAAAATATTGTCATGTTTGGCATTTTAAGATAATTTTAAAGGTATGATACACCGTAAAAAAAGACAGATGTTTCTTAATTTACGAAAATGTACTATAATCACGAACGAACACATTAACCTCTTCCCCAAGATTCCGAAAAATGTTCCTTTATCTTTAGAAACCTCACAAAAGAATTTAACTTTGAAATTTAAAGAAGAATTTATAAGAATAATTTTTTATTAGCTGCCCGTAGTTTTCGAAAACGTTTCAGAGTAGCTTTTACAGTGCATTAAACTCAGAAAACAGGTTTTTCGGATGCTATGAGGACTCTAGTAAATATTTTCATGTTCATCAAACATATTTAACTGTGAAACATGTAGAATTAACAGCATTAACATTAAAATAACCATTTTTCTGTTACAATTGCATGTACAATTTCAGTTATGCAGCGGAAAATAATTAGATGAGGTCTGATAACATCTCGAAAACCGATTTTCCGGGTAGAGATAACTGATTAATGCAATGCAAAAGCTACCCGAAAACGTTTCCGAAAAATACGGCCAGCTAATAAAAATTTATTTTAATAAATTCTTCTTTAAATTTAAAAAATAAATTGCTTTCTAAGGTTTCTAAAGATAAAGAAACGCTTTTCGGAATATTGGGTGACTTGGAGGCGGTTATTGAATATTTTCGTTCGTGATTGTAGTAAATTTTCGTAGTTTAAGAAACACCTGTCTTTTTTTACAGTATAGTCAGTGAAAGGCGATCATCGGAGAATAGACATTTAAAAAATGCACATTTCCTATTTTACAGCCTGAAAGTTCCACTTCCTTCATATAAAAATGATTTCATGAATTTATGAAATAGATGTGCATTATATTGAGCTATGAAAATTTAAAATGTGAGAACCTCCTTAACATAAAAACTATAGAATGCAAAAAATTGTTAAACATTTAAAAATAGTATTTTTTTTTTTTAAGTACATGTTTAAAGGGCTTTTGTCGGTTTCTTCAACCTGACACCTGGTGTCTCATTCATAGCTTCATTGTGCAGGAGTTTAGATTTTCCAGGTGCCGGCCCCTTCCCTGCACTAGGCTAAGAATTCCTCGACAGTTTTCAACAAAACTAATTTTTGTATTAATTGGAATAATCGTGTTAAAATTAATCAAATTAGATTATAGTCTCGGCTTTAGATTACGAACACATCCAAATCATTTTTTAATTTGATGCAATTCGTGGCTTTACAAGCAACGGAATCATGATTGTACAATCTTCTAAAATTTTCAAATTACTGGCATAACTATAAGTATATTAAATAAAATAACCTGTATGTACAATGTTGTCAAAAGTGAAAAAAAAATCAACTCAGCTCTTTATGCCCTGGAAATAATCGTTTTAAATACACCAAAATTTAAAACAAATTACTTATGAATAATTTATTTCTCATGTAAAAATTGTTAAGGAAAAGCACAATGTTAAGTTATTGGAAAAAAATATCATTGTCGAAAAAAAGAGAGAGAAAACAAACTTTTTTTTTTACACTTTAAAAATTACTATTTTTCCACGGAAATTATACACGACATATTCATTTAATATATATTGTAAAGTTATAGTACATATATAAATAAATATTTTTAAAGATGCGCTCAGTATTTACCTCTGAATATTAAGAAAAAACCAAAATAAAACAATATTGGCACACATAATGTATACAAATTGATATTTTTTAATCAAAATTTTTCACAAGCAGCAGAATCATGACTATAAAATCCTATACAATGTTCAAAACCATTGGCATCTTGAAATATGCTAAAATAATTTTTAAAAGGACATGAAGTTCTCAACAGACTTGTATAAAACCAAAAACATTCTGCGCACACAAATATTGGGTCAAAAACTTTCTGCAAATTAATTTAATGTTTAATAAAATAACGTGTTATATTATTTTGACGATTTGAATTAAAAACAGTAGTTTTAAAATAATTACCATTTAAATTAAAAATTAATTGATATTAATTAAAGAATAATTATTTTGGTTAGAAAAATAATAAAGCTAAAAAAACATAAGAAAGGGTGAATTCTTATCAATTATTTTGTCAGTGCATTTAGAAACAGCCCAATCCTTAATATTGTGACTTCTTCACACAAAATGCCAGTCACTCTGTTAGCCAGGGGTGATTCTGAGTAAAAAAAAAAAAATCCTGAAATTCACAGCAAATTTTCTGAAAAGTTACAGCAGAGGGGTGGAGTGTGGGAGTGAATCCACTCTCGGCACTAACTAGTATGTGTTTTTTCCGCGGCCATTTGACAAAATTCGCGATCTTTGCGTTTTTTGTGCGACCTTTTGACGATTTTTGCGGTGTTTTCGCGATCTTTTGACGAAATTTGCTGTTTTTTCCGGATTTTTTGACGAAATGTGCTGGTTTTTCGCGATCTTTTGGCGAAATTTTCGGTTTTTTCGCGATCGTTTGACAAAGTTTCCGGTTTTTCGCGATCATTTGACGAAATTTGCGGTTTTTTCGCGATCTTTTGACAAAATTTGCGGTTTTTTCGCGATCTTTTGACAAAATTTGTGGGGGTTTTCGTGATCTTTTGACGAATTTTGTGGGGTTTTTTGCAAATTTTGGACGAAATTTGCGTTTTTTCCAGATTGTTTAACGAAAATTGTGTTTTTTCGCGATACTCTGACGAAATTAGTGTTTTTTTTTTTCGCGATCCTTTGACGAAATTAGTGTTTTTCGCGATCTTTTGACAAAATTCGGGCTCTTTCCGCTATGCTTTACGAAATTAGTTTTTTTTTTCCTGCGTTCCTTTAATGAAATTTGCTTTTTTTCTGCGTTCCTTTAATGAAATTTGCTTTTTTTCTCCGATTCTTTGACGAAATTATCTTTTTTTTTTCACGATTCTTTGGAGAAATTCGCGTTTTTCCGCGTTCCTTTGATGAAATTCGCGTTTTTTCCGCGATGATTCGAGAAAATGGGTGATTTTTTTCTGCGAACGATTGACGAAATTGGTCTTTTTTCGGCGATCATTTGTTGAAATTCACAATATTTTTCAGTGATATTTTTTTTAAGTTTGAATTTTCGGACTGATGGCTGATTTTTTTTTAATTTTTGGAACGGAATCCTTTTAATTTTCGGAAAATTCGGAACAGAATCCCCCTGGCAAATAATAAATAAATCGTACATAAAATTGGAAAAATTTTATTTTTTTGATATTTAAAAAAAAAAGTTACAAGAACAAAAATTACGTTTTTTTTTTCTAAAAAATTTTCCGCAAAGTTCCGAATTTTGCGGAAAATTTTCCGCGCACGGCGTGCGCGTGTGCGTCTATATTATATAACTCTGGTTCTCAAAAGTAAAAAAAAAAAAAAAAAAAAAAAAAAAAAAACTGAGCTCTTTATATAAAACCCTAAAATTAATAGTTGTAAATATGCACCAAAATTTAAAACACACTGCTTAAGAATGATTTCTTTAGCACAAATAAAATCTTTAGCCCTTTATACCTTAAATATCTGTATTTCTGCACGAAATTTATACATCGTCATGAAATAAGTTTTAAAAAAAAAATACATAAAATTTGAAAGCTTTAGTGCAAAATTAAGTATTTACAGAATTTTAATGTGCTCAATGTTAACCTCTGATCATATGAGTTAAAAATCAAAATAAAATAATTTAAGAACACAAAATATTTAAAAATCCGTATTTTTTTACTCTGAGAAAACAGAATTATTATTGCAAAATCTTGTATAAAGTTGGAAATTATTTTAATTATATTAAATAAAACAATTTATACCCATCAGGTATAATGTCATCAAAAGGGGGAAAAAAAAAGTTCTTTGTATCCTAGAATCATGGTAAATACATAACATTTAATAAAGATTTCTTAAGAATGATTATTTCAATACATAATATTAATACGCATTAGTATCACAGATATAGTTTTATGAATATAGAATCGTTAAAAATAAACTGAACTTTGAAAAAAATTCTGATTTGTTCTGATCCTTCTTATAATAATAAAGTGAACAGCTTTTACAATAAATGGTGGGCCGAAAGGACAATTTCATTTAAAATAAATGATATTTACGTATATTTAAATAATACAAAACATAAACAATCTTATCAATGTATTGGTATCGCAAAAATACACTCTAATTACTCTAAAACGGAAATGGTTAATACTTACATTCGATTGATCAATTCAATGGCTTGTCATTATTTAATCCGTAAGAATTACGAAACACAGTCACTTTTATATAAAAATATGCATTCGCAATGACAATTGCGTTTGTTTTTATTACAGTGGCTAGAATATATAGTGTGCCGTTCGACGCTAAAAAAGTGACAGGGAAAGTAATCCTCCAACAGATGGCGCTGACTGTAGTAGAGACTGGAAATTTCCGAAAGCAGATCGGATAAATTAATGCTTTTTCGATACTTATTTTAATATTATATAAGAAGACATTTAAATATATGAATTAATATTTAGATGAAAACAAGTCTGAAATACTTCAATAATAAATATATTATTTACAAACTGTTATTTTAGAACAGAGACATATTTTTTAAATAAAAATTATATGTGTGAAAAGTAAATAAATTCAAATGTTAAGTTCGCTTTAGCTTTATTTACAAATAACAACTGTTCACTACTTCTAAAACTGTGCAAACATACAATGAATATTTAAAAATAAACTCCCAATAGCAATATTTACTTTGTGTTATTTTCAAAACAAAACCCCATTTGTTAAATAAATCTTTCCTACACTTGAAATCACATATTAAAATTCTTAAGAAAAATTTAAAAAAAAATGATTTATGAATTATGTATGAAAAGTAAATAATTTCAAAAATAAATTCAAATGTTAAATTCGCTTTAGCTTTATTTACAAATATCAACAACTGTTCACTACTTCTAAAATTGTGCAAACATACAATGAATATTTAAAAATACACTCCCAATAGCAATATTTACTTTGTGTTACTTTCAAAACAAAGCCCCAGTTGTTAAACAAATCTTTCTTACACTTGAAATCACACATTAAAATTCTTAAGAATTTTTTTTTTTTTTTTTTTTTTTTTTTAAATGAATTCATGTATGAAAAAAGTAAATAAATTCAAAGGTTAAATTTGCTTTACCTTTATTTACAAATATGAAATATCAACAACTGTTCACTACTTCTAAAACTGTGCAAACATACAATAAACATTTAAAAGTGATCTCCCAATAGCAATATTTACTTTGTGTTATTTTCAAAACAAAGGCCCATTTGTTATATAAATCATTTTCACATTGGAAATCACATATTAAAATTCTTAAGAGAAATTATAAACATTTGTTTCTTTATGAATTATGTATGAACAGTAAATAATTTTTAAAATAAATTCAAAGGTTAAATTCGCTTTAGCTTTATTTACAAATACCAACAACTGTTCACTACTTCCAAAACTGTGCAAACCAGTGTTAAATTCTGACACTTTTCTCCGGGAGGGATTTTTGTAGCTCCGGGGAGGGTGGGGGGGGGGGAATTACACTTTTTGACCATTGAAAACAAAATATCAAATCTTCCGGAGGGACATCTCATTCCTCTGTGGAGGAATCTCCTTCCCCCGGGCCCAAGGTTCGTAAATATCGTGATATTTTCGAAAATATAAAAAATATCCGATATTTTCAAAATAGTCAATTTACTGCTGACAATAAATATTTTTAAGCATAATATAAATTAAAAACTAAAACATATTGCACTTATCATAAAAACTTAATCAAACAATATTCTAAAAATGCATTTTTTTTTCTTTTTACTAAGAACAAAATTGGAGATAAACTAATTGAAAACAGATACATTTTGCTTTATACAGTTATTTAAAAAACAAATTACGACAACCAGGCGCAAAACAATACCTTTGCTGATATTTTTTGTTAGTTTTTCACTTATATTTTGCTTCTTAAACAGACATAATTAAAACTTTATGGGAAAAGCTCGCGTTTGTTTACAATATGCTTCACTGTCACGGCGCTAAAAGCTTTCAAAATTCCCAGTCGGTGATAACATGCGCGCCACCTTGCGGCGTCCTTACTTTCACGACCAAAAAAAAAGCGTTATGGTAACCAACGAACGGCACACTATCTATTCTAGCCACTGTAGTTTTTATATTATTAAATTATTAATATAAGTTATTATAAACACACAACACTCGAAACCGAACTAATCAAATTCCTCTGAATCTGATCGAATGGACCTTATGCACGCGACCTGAGGTCGAGGCTAAAATTCGTCTGCTGGCGGTATTTACTGGCGGTGTTTAGCATAGCAGTCTATGGAGTGCGAGTTATTAATGCTTGTTTGTTAAAAATACCGCAAAAAAATTCTTTGATGCAGCAGCATATACTTAATATATTGCAATCTAAATTCAAAATGTTGTTCTGTATGCGAGAAAATCCCTTAAGTTTGTAAATTTTCAGTTAAAATGTATGCACTCAACCTGGGTCAAGGCTAAAGTTGTCTGCTAGCAGTGTTTGCGCCTGCGCATACTGGTATTCTGCCGGTGCAGTAACTAGAATAACAGATCATCATACCGCCAGCTCTGGCGTATGACGTCACTTGAATAGAGTCCATTCCCGCGTGAAAGTGCGTTCTGGGTAAGACCGCCGCTGTCACGTGACTTTTCACCGCGGGAGCCCAGTACGTTAGCCCCGAAAAGTATGCATATGACGTCATTATCACGGAATAACAGACAATATTCTTGACATAGCCCATATTTCAATTTCAACTTTTTTTTCAGGTTTTATGAGAAAATGGCAACAAAAAATACAGTATCTCCTATTTTCCGTTTACTTTCAATGATTTTCAATAGAAATGGGGTACTTTTGTTGCCACGATAAGAAAAATGGTATTAAAAACTACAAAAAAAAAAAATTAATATCTCAAAAATAAATTGAGATACAGCTTTCAAACAAATTGCATTTAAAAGGGCATTTTTTCCTTATACGACGGTGTAAAAATTTAAAATGTGCGATGTTTAGAAGTTTAAAAATTTGCAGTAGAGAAAATTGCAAAACCAAAATTTTATTTCAAATTTCAAAGTGTTGCCATTCGCAAAATGACGTATGCGTTACGCACAGATATGTTTGTCCTTTATAATACAGATAGCGGCAACAATTTTTTTTCTCCATATCTGTGGATAAGAGAGTGATATGGTTAAATGATCTCATTTTGTCATTGAAACTGAAAAGAAAAACCAAGGAGTAAATTTTGACATCTTTGCATTCAAAAGTTTAACAATTATTTCATATATTCGTTATCTGAATTAGTCCTTCCATAAGTTCGTCTTATTAGAATTATATATATATATATATATATACAGGATGTTCAAAAAATACTTACCTAGGTTTTTATTCCTTAAATACTGATCATAGACATATATTGTAAATTAACTAGTATGTTGTGGCCATCACAAAACTTTCTTCTATATAAATCACGTCAATTAAAGCATTTAAATAGCAAAAGAAATTACATCAATTTAGCACCATATCATATCAAATCATACCTGAATTTGAAGTTTGATGAAAATTCGTGCATTAGTTCTTGAGATAGAGCTATAGCGGAAATTCTGAAAAATGTAGCATAGCAGCGCCACCTGTCGAGCGATTTATACCAAAACATAAACAGCACTGATATCAAGGTATATCTGAATCTGAATTTTGATGAAAATCCGTGCATTAGTTCTGGAAATTGAGCTATTGTGGAAATGGTGAAAAATGCTGTATGGCAGCGCCACTTGGTGAGCGATTTACACCAAAAACTAATCAGCTCCCATTTATATGAGGGACTAACTGAATATAAATTTTCATTAAATTCCGTGCATTAGTTCTTGAGATAGAGAGCTCACAAAATTTGTGTCACATACATACAGACAGACATTTTGTGAAAACATGTTTTTCGGAATTTCTGACCCCTAAAACGTGTAAATCCGTCGAAAATTTTTACGAATCTAATACTTTCTTCTTGTAAAGATAGAATAAAGTAAAACGTTACGTAAAAAAAGACACAGAATTTAATGAAATCGATTATAGTATTTTGGGGATTAAATTTGAAGAAAAAAAAATTATATAGTCCTCGTACAAAAAATTTCCCAATGAGTAAAATGTGCTCCATACGCTGATAAGGCCATGCACAAAATTTCAGCATTTTATATTTGCAGTTATATAAGCAGTGGTTGTAGTTTAACTTAGTATGCCACCGTATAGGTGTCAGTGAAGTGCAAAAGGTTAAACAAAGAATATATTTAAAAGTATCAGACGACAACTTTAATTACCAATAATAAGTTTATTGTCAGAATTTGCTCCTAAATATATCTTCATTTTTACTTTCTTCTATTGAAGATAGAAGAAAGTATTGTTATCGAAATTTTTTTCGACTTCCGGTTTTCGACGGATTGACACATTTTAGGGGTCAGAGATCCCAAAAAACATGTTTATAGAATATGTCTTTCTGTCCGTGTGCCTGTCGCCATTGTACCATCATAAAGTGTATGAAGTTATGCATAGAATTGAACCAATTTCTTTTTTTTTAAGTTTTTGGCTATGGCAAGCAGGTTCTTCCTTCATTTGGAAAAAATCCGCCCGAAGGGTAGGGGGGGGGGGGCTGTAATAGCGATTTTTGTGCGATTTTGAATATTGTACCATCGAAAAGTGTATGAAGTTGTACATAGAATTGAACCAAATTTTTTGTGTATGTTTTTGGTCATGGCAAGAAGCTCCATCCTGAATTTGGAAAAATTCCTCCGGAAGGGGGTGCTGTAATAGCGATTTTTGTGTAATCTTCTTAATTTTTCGTAGTTCTATTGTACACTAGCGACTCGTGAATCGACGGGAACTTCCCATCCTGATAAGCCGATTTTTTTTTTTTTTTTTTTTTTGGCCATTGAAAAGTGTATGAAGTTATAAATAGAGTTGAACCAAATTTTTTTTTGCGTACGTGTTTGGCTACGGCCAGCAGGTCCTCCTTGAATTTCCCATCAAGAACTTCCCATCCTGATAAGCCGATTTTTTTTTTTTTTTTTTTTTTTTTTTTTACAGTCTTTTTTTTTATTTTGCCATTGAAAAGTGTATGAAGTTATAAATAGAGTTGAACCATTTTTTTTTTTCGTACGTGTTTGGCTACGGCCAGCAGGTCCTCCTGGAATTTGGCCTTGTGGGAAAGGGGCTCTGTGATAGCGATTTTTTTTCTAATTTTCACGGTTTTTCGTAGTTCTGTTGTCCATCGGCGGTTCGTGCAGTGATGGAAACTCGAGTCCTACTATGCCGGCTATTCGCGAATAGCTGATATACAACAGAATAACGGAAAACTATTGATTTTAATAAATATCATGATCGAGATTAACTCAATTTTCTCCGATTAATTGACTGAATCAGAAATGTAAGATGAAAGTCAAAGTTGATATAGTATTGAACTAATCAAAATGAAATATTGACATCTGTAACAACACTTTGAAATATTAAAATATATGACATAGAAGAAAGTTTTGGGATTGGCGCATCCAACTACTTTAAATTCTTACAAAAATGTGTGAACACCTGCTGCAATTCAGAATGCTAATCTTCTCTTTATTTAATGACAGTCATTTTCTGATTAAACAAAGCGAAGATTACTAGTCTGGAAACAAGGTAGACATTTTGAATAAAATAATTTCCCAATCTGGCAATGGTGCGCGTTTGATGCAAGTTTCGAATATAATTAGGAAAAACACAACCGCGAATAAAGTTACCTCACCTAAATGTCTGTGTTCTTTAAAAAGAACACATAAGCGCAATCTGTGAGATTTTTTTTTCTTTTAGAAAAGATGTTCATAGATTATTACAACAAGTAAGCTTAAAGAAAACCAAATTCATGCAGATTAAGTTAATAATTTATATTTTCCATTTAGTTTTGACATAGCATGGGCGTTGCAAATTACCAAAAAATACAAGACTTTTAATGATAGTGCGCACCTTTGAACTCATCAGATAATTGTGTGCAAAGAAAAATGACAACTTTATTCTTAACCACTTTTACAATTCTAAAGAAAATAACAGTCAAAATGTTTATTCAAACTATAAAAGAGAAGTAAAAATGCAGAAATTATGAGCTATCAGCAGGGTTCTTGCTGTATTTTGACCAACTTTAGCATTCTGACTAATCAGCCTAAAGAAATCACAACCAAATGGAGAAAAAATAGGAAAATAAAATCTGTCGTGGAACATTTGATTCTAAAATGGTTCTTTAACCTCCAGTTTTTTAACCCCAGTTTTAATTAGCCTCGACACCTGGTGCCAGAGCACCCCCCGCACAATAATCGCTGTGCCTTCGCCTGACGGTAAAATGAAATTGTGTTGCAACATCGCGGAAACTAGACCCTAGGGAGAGTCCTAACTACCGTGCAAGGCACTCTCGTTACCAGTGTTTATCGACCTCGGCTGTTGTAGTATTTTCCCAGTGTGCTTTGCGCTAATCAGCTGTTGATGTGCGAAAGTTAAAAACGAAACTGTAGGTTGTTTATTTATGTGAAATTTGTTTGAACTCTTAGCTAGTTGGTCTAATTATGATAATTGAAGTGTTATATATCTTTCAGTTATCTTAATTATGTCTGCTAGCTGAATTAGGATTAATGCAAAGTTCCTTCGTTTGCCCTGGCTTTGATGTAAAATTATTTCGCCTACTTTGAATAGTAAGTGCAGCAAAATTTTCAGGTTTATTATCGGTATCTATACTTTGTATAAACTTGTTATTGTGGAAGAATGTTCTGAAAACTAAATATCAAACTGTATTTAATAATTTTCTGATTGAATTTGTTGGCAATTTTTTAAGCAACTAAGGACTTGTATATTGAAGAAATGATTGCCTTTATCCATAAGTGTATTATTTTATGCATATCTTAATGTAACTGATTTGTTAGATAGTGGTCTGTGATTGTAGTTAAAATTCTTGCCTCGCAATTCAAATGTTAATGTTACTACCCCCCCCCCCCCCCCCGAGATACGTTTAAAGTAAATTTATTAAAAATTGACGTTATTTTCTGTTCGTTTTTTTATCATTTTAATCGCTTCAAAGGCAGTGGTTCAGTTTCGGACCACGTAATTTTAATTCCTAAGTGCCATATTGGCACTAGAATTTTGGAATAAAATTTTTCCTTTTATTAAGCATGTGAAGAAAGGCTTTTATTTATTTTCAAATAAATTTGTTTGTGAATTCTGATGTCGTTCAATCATTTTACAAATAGAAGTGCTTTGCCCCTGACAGGGTTAATGCATATGTGTATTTCAAATAGTAATTAAGTAGTTTTGAAGTTTTCAGGGTTCACATGGTCCTTGAAAACCCTTGAAATTTTTAAAAATAATTTTTGGTCCTTGAAAGTCCTTATTTGTTTGAAAAATCTGCTAAAAGTCCTTAATTTTGCTGGTACTTCACTGTGCCAACAATGGCATTAAAAATATTAATTATAGTAACCCTTATTTTTATTTTTTTTGCTTTGTTTATTTTAACTGCAAAGTTAATAGTCATATTAAAGGCAGTGGCAGAAGTATTTATATATGTATAATTATATAAATGCTATAGCATAGATATATTATATTCATTAATACAGTATATTTATATTATGTTCATTCTGGTGGGCATAACAAACCACTGGAAATAAAACTGCCAATGTTAATATCATTTATTGCTAAAAGCCGTCAATTTGATGCTATGTATTTAATAAATGTATGAAATTAGGGTACTACTTAGTTATCCTGTCAACCAGAAATCTATCGCCAAACTATAAGATTAAATGACAATAATGGTTGATTGTAAATGTCAAATTCACTTGATTTTAAGCAAGTTACAGGTGTTTATGTCATCAAGTGATTTTTATTTCGACGTTTTATTTGCATTTTTATTAATGTTATACTAATTTATTTGTTCTTTCATTATTTAAAATAAAAATTATATCAGTTTGTATAATTTGGCGAAATAGGTCGACAGGATAGCTAAGTAGTACCGAAATTAGTGTTTTGTATCACCTTTATGATAAATCAAATTGAAGATTGTCAACCATTTTTGGCGATCTATCTATCTGGCCTGGATAATACACAAGTACCATTTTACTCTCCTATTGTTTGTTAATCGGCAGTGAAA
Source organism: Maratus speciosus (assembly GCA_963932465.1). Taxonomy (NCBI): domain Eukaryota; kingdom Metazoa; phylum Arthropoda; class Arachnida; order Araneae; family Salticidae; genus Maratus; species Maratus speciosus. Next base: position 467,072,974 of record OZ010798.1, read on the forward strand.
CTCTTCTGCATTTCGGTGAATTTCTGATTTTTTTTTAAAAATCGTAAAAAAATTCATTTAGATTTCCTCCCTTCCAAAATTTTGCCTTCCTCTTTCCCCAACACCAAAATACGCAAAGTTTCAATTTTTTAAAACTATATAATTTTTTAAAAACTGTTTCTGCTGTTTTTATTACTTTATTGTAATGATAAATAATCGACCATCGACTCTTTCCACTTCTCAAAATTAGAGCTTTTCTCCTTTGCCCTTCTTAGCAAACATGTACTGTTTGTGTAATATTTTTCAGTTTGAATATTACTCACTTGATGGCATCACAAGTACTTGAAAAGCCTGTCATGTAAGCAAATTATACTTTTCTGATAAAAACAGAACAGTGTCAAAAATGTGTAGTGTGTGTATGTAACTGGTGTTTGTTTGTTACGCGTAAAATTAAAGATTAATTAAGGCTGTTCTAAAATCCAAAAGGGCAACTTTATGACATAAGTTTAAATTTATTTTTGCTCGGAAATGCATGAAACTAGCATGTGTTGTTGCTCAGAAACTATGTCATCGAACTATTTTTTCAGTTTTTTTGCAAACGCAATGATCTTTCAGAAAATTGTGTTAAAGTGGGTGTTTTGAACTGAAGTTCCTGAAGAAAGCAGAAAAACCAGTCAGCAAAGGGAGGAAAACGTGTTTGTCATGTGATCAAAATGTCTTATAACTCAATAGGTAATATATTTATCAAAAAATGGAAAACATAGTTCGATTCCAAATCGCTTCCATAGTCAGGCCTTCCAATTTTATATCTTTCCGTTAAAAAAATGAATTTGTCAATGTGTCAAAACGTTTTGCACTTGTTGAGCAGAGCAGTTGAGAACAGCCTTAATAGACCTGGAGGCAGCTACACAGACCATCACCTCATCGAATTGGTGTCTGAAACTCTAGGATTAGACAGAACTTGATTAGCATAGTGAAATGCAACTGGTCTGACAAGTCATATCTTGGTGGAAACCACTTGCAGACCTGATTTTAGTCGTTGATCGGTAGGTTTATCATGGTGTTTTCTTGCACCTAAAGGTATGAAGACATGGTGGACTGGGAGCAGGCAAACCCAATGGTAATAAGATAACTACTAAAATCGGGTTTGCAGGTGTCTTCCACCAAGATATGACTTGGCCGACCAGTTGCATTTTAATATGCGAATCGAATTTTAACTAATCCTGGAATTTCAGCCGTCAACTCGATGAGGTGATGGTTTGTGCAGTCGTCTCCCGGCCTATAAGTATCTACATGGCCAGCTCAACCTTGAGGATGTGATTATTTATTAATTAGTTTAAAATACTATAATTTGTAAATCTTTAGCATAGTAAATAAATAAGTTATCTAATAAACTCCAGCTCCCTCCAAGAAAAAAAAAAAAACTCTCCATTCTGCTTCTGCTGCCCCCTCAGCCTCAGTTCACCCCAAGTTTAAAATTGTTAAAGCAATTTTTTTTAAAAAATCTGCTCCATCTGTTACTTTATTGCAACAATAAATAATCAATCATATAATTTTCTTCCATCCTCACTCGAAATTGTTTCACCTTCTTACCAAGAATACAAATTTAAAGCCTTTAAAACTTTGTCATATTTTTTTTTGTCATATTTGTAAATCTTTAGTAAGGTAAATAATCAGTTATCTAATAAATAATGCCCTCCCTCCCCCCCCCCCAAGAAAAAAAAATCTTCTCTTTTTTCCCCTCCTCAGTTCACAAAGTTTAAATTTTTTAGAAATATACATTTGAAATAATAAATCACTATGTAGTATTTTATATTTTTATTCACACACACATATGTATATACTCATATATCAGTGTTTATGCATATAGTATATACATATGCTGCATATATGTCTAGCAAAGACCTTTGCTTTCATAATTGCAACCATTTCATAACTGCAATTGCAGGGGCCCCTGTAACCAGGAAGTACCCATCTTTATAGTAAAATCATTAAGCATTATTTCCCCCCTCCCTCCCCCTTTTGAAAATCAAAAAAATTATCAGTTATGTGATATTTTCTATTTATTTTATGTGTACATTAGTTTTTATATGAACGTTGGATACAGATTTTTTTTTTTTTAATTCTCCCCCCATGTCATTAAAGGTGATGATAGAGGTGAAAGGCCCTCTCCGCATAGCGCTCCATATTTTTTATAGTGGTTGTTTTCCACTTGCCACACTTTTTAAAGCAGGTAGCACCATCTTTTGACACCAACAGGAAATATTTTCACCTGAGGTCCCTTTTTAAACTTTTCTTTTTTGAGAAAAATTCCTTTTTTTTTTTGGTAAGAGAGAGTTCTGATTTCAGATTTGATGTTCCATACTGTACTTAAATCGTTATACCTGACCATTTTTTATTTAAAAGCTGTTCATATGCTTAAGAACATGTAGAAGATTTATTTTGTTTTTCCTAATAGAAAAATTGCAATAGATATTGTCAGCTAAAAATCCCCTAGAGAAGATAATACAATACAGGAAACATCTTTTTTCCTCTACATATAGTTCTTGATTTAATACATCAGTTTATAAAATTTGTGGATAAATAGGAAAGATTTCAGAATTTTAATTTAATATTTATTTTTCAATTGCTAAGATAGAAGAATTTTTGTTTATTGAACTTTTGGTGGTTTTATTTCTGAACTGCTGGATGATAGATGAAAAAAATTCTCATACAAACAGATCTAATATTTTCCAGTATAGGTAATGTAATAAACACATTTAAGAAATATGTTTAATGGCACATAAAGCATATATTTTCTCCATTAACATTTAGATTACTTTTCTAAAATTATGAAACGTTTTCAGAAAAGCAAACAGAAGGAACATATTTTCAACAATGTATGTTTAATGATGTAAAATTGATATGAAGTATTACTTATCAGCAATGCTAGTTGACTTTGCAAATACCTATGCAAGGAAATAGAGATGAGTATAAAAGAAAAATAGGAAATTATATTGTAACTAATTACTTTTTCTCAAACATTAGTTGATATCTTATTTTTTGTAATACAGTCAGGGTTGTCTTTTTACCAGGACATCGTAAAAACTAGGTTTTTACCAGTAAAAACCTGGGAAAAAGTGGTAAAAACCTAAGGATAGAATAAACTCTCTCTTCAAATTGAATTTGCTGGTGCAGGTTGAGTACTCCAGCAGGACACAGATTGGTAAACAGTACTAACATTTGTACAAACTACATTATGTGATAATATTTGTAAGTGTTTGGTTTTTATTAAAACGATTAAGGTTTATTAAGTGTGATAAAAGTGTACTTATAATCTTTAAGTAAAAATTTGTAAACTAGTCACCATTAAGATAAATATAATAAATATTGTAATGTGAATTCTGATAATAATAGTTATATGATAAATAAATTATTAAAGAATTATTGTATATTTATACAATAATATATTTAAAATTTTGAATTCTTGTAGTAGGAAAACAGGGATGAAAGTTTACCGGGCCTTTTCATATTCCTTAAAACCCCCTATTCTCGTATAGCATTCTTTTACTAACCTAATCAGAAACTAAATTAGGTGAATATTTTTATAGTGGTATTAAATACCCGGAAAACTTTCATCCCTGGAAAAATGAAAAATTAATAGATAAATTTTTTAAAAAGTGGCAAAAACAGCCAAACTAATAAGTTTTTCAAAGGTGGTAAAAACATGTTTTTCCAAAGACGGTAAAAACCATGGTTAAAACTGGTAAATACCATCCAACCCTGAATACAGTAGACTCCCTCAAATCCGCACAGCTTGGGACCAGAGGTTGTGCAGATTTTAGAATTTTGTGGATTTCTGGTCATCGCTTTGTTTACATTTTTTAAACAGTAATTTGAATGCAATACTGTAATCAAAATTATAATGAATGCTTTAGAGTAAAATAATTAAGTAAAAAAAATGAAGTAATAAAGTAAAATAATAAAAATTAAGATAATTTTAAAAATGGCTAAATTATTAAAAGTAAAGGTCAAGTAAATAATAATGCATAATAAAGATTTGCATTTTTTTTCTAATTATTCATTGAAACTTGCCTCATAAAGATACACTACTAATTCACATCAAAATCATAAAATAGGGAAGTTTTATTTCAGATTTAGCCAAATTTAATAACCAAAAAAGAAATTGTGATCACCAGTATCCAGCAAAACCTTAATTTTTTTTCAGAAATAAATCTATACTCCTTAAAGAAAAAGCATGAGTTCAATCATATGAACAAGAATTACATATGAAAATGTATATGGAATGATATAAAAATAAAAACTCTTAATTTTTTCCCCTACATTTGAACTGAAAGTTTCATTGTTTACATTTGTGATGATGTGTGGATTTTAGGGAGTCTACTGTATAATAATAATTTTTTTTTACTACAAGAAAATAAGTCTTCAAAATTTTTAACAGCATTCTACGTTATGAAGTATAATTTGTAATGATTATTCAGAAATCAAACTACTTTTTAGAAGCAAAAAGTCATTTAAAATGAAACATTGGACTGCTTCAGATTATTAGTTTTATTTATAACTTGCATCAATTTGATAATAAATATTGTCCATTAAAAAATTTGAGTGAAAACTTTGCATGTTATAATCAAAGAATGCTTGGGAGGGAAAATCAGTTTCTATAATCTATCTATATATTTTTTGTATTTAATTGTTTCTGTGCACATTTAACTTTTCTAAATGTTTATATCCTTGTCATATCAAATAACGACATGAACTAATATTCAAAAACTTCTATTTTAACATTCTAGTGTATGTACACACAAATGCAACTTAGCATTTTCCAAAATTAATGACAGTGATTTGCCACTATTATGTATTAAAAATTTGAAATAAAAAGTCAACAAGTTTATTTTTTTCCTTTCTTCTATTCAAATATTTATTACTATAATGATTTCTTGTCAAATGCAGCATAAGGGTTTAAATTGTAGAAATAGTGTCCATAACAAAGTAATATTATTTTTATAGTTGAGCTTCTTGAGATATTAGGATATAGAGAAATACTAAGTGTTTATTTTATTAATGAACACTTACATTACGCTATTGCTTACTGAGACAAAAATGATTAAAGAATGTTTTTTTACAGTTTTTCTTTGAAAGGTAAAAAATACAAAGTAAATAAATTAAGTAGAGGATCTTTATAACACAAGACTTTGCACCATATAGAATTTTGCATTATATAGATCATTGAAACTTACCTTGTAAACATGGCCAAATAGGTCTGGAACATATCAATGTATAGTAGAAGATCTTTATATTGCATTCTTCAGGACAAAAAGTTTGTGCAGATTATAAATTTTTGCATAATACAGATCATTTCATATATTGTGAAATTACCTTACAAACATGATCAAAATACAGACGAACAAAACATTACATTACTTATTTCCAAAAAAAAAAATTAAATTATATAGATAAAGAGGAAATAACGTTTGAAATTTAGTCCTCTAGAAGCTAGCAACATTTCTACAATATAAATTGCAGGCTCTTCTTAAGTGTAAAATTCATTGTTTACATTTCAGAAGCTGTGTGTTATATGGAGAATTGCGTTATAAAGATCTTATACTGCATTTATTTTTTATAAAAAAAAATATGATTGGAACATTTTCTTTATAAAGTTATTAACAATGCTTAATTTTATATTTTGCTTTTTGAAATTGCTGCCCCACCAGTAGCCGAGAGGTTCTGCTCTCGAAGCTGGTAGACGGGAGGTGCTGGGTTCAAACCCAATCGTTCAGATTTTTCATTGGTTTACTTCGAACCTTGAATCCTTTGTATAAATACGGGTTAGGTTCCTTTAGAAAGACCCCCACGGAGGGCACTCCCCACCTTTGGGCCTAAATTCCTTGTGTTGATAATTGGCTGTCATAAAACAACACCAACACCTTTTGAAATTGCTGTGACAATAACACTGAAGAAGCAGTATGAAATTATACAAAAGTGCACTATTTTACTATAGTAATACCAGACAGCTTGTTCTGAAAACTTTTTTTTTATGCATCATATCTCTAGAATCTGTTTACAGTTCTATCATTGCTCCATGCTCCTTTTAAAGATTTCTACTAGTATAGAAAGAAATTTCAATACAAATTCAGATTGTTGACACTTTTTAATAATACACAATTTTCAGAAGAAAGTTTTATAAACAGTTTTTGTTAAATGAGTTAAAAATAAATGAATCATAAGGAATATGTAATGAAATGGCTATACATAAATGTAACGGGGTTAAATAGAAATCCTTATCTGTGACAAAAGCAATGACAACAACACATAAATTAATGGAAACTTTGTTTTAATGTTTTCTTACTGATATTTCATATTTATGTAGATGTTGCATAGATTATAGAAAATGCTATGTATAATTTACAAAAAGATGGTCGAAACCTGCTGCAATGTTCATAGTTTATAAAACTGTGGATGTGGATTCTGGATTACGTGTGTATGTTTTAACCCTAATAAAAACAAAGGATTTGTTATATATTTAAAGGCTCTAAATAATTTACTCACAAAATAGAAATTCTTATCTCTGACAAAAGCAATGGCAACAACACATAAATTAATGGAAACTTTGTTTTAAGATTTTCTTACTGATATTTCATATTTAAGTGGATGTTGCATACATTGTAGAAAATGCTGTGTATTATTTACGAAAAGATGTATGAAACCTGCTGCAATGTCCATAGTTTATAAAACTGTGGATTCTGGATTACTTGTGTATGTTTTAACCCAAATAAAAACAAAGGATTTGTAATGTATTTAAAGGCTCTAAATAATTTATTCACAAATATCTCTCTATCTTTCCCATTTTGCAAAACTGCATTTCCTGCGTACGACGTTCGTGTTGCGTTATTGGTCACGTGGTTTTGTTTTTCTTACGGGAACTGATAAAGCTCTGGGTACGAGAGTAGCCTGCACGATAGTTAGGACTCTCCCTAGAGTCTAGTCATCGCGGAAAGGCAATTTCCCCAAATGTTCTGAAATTTTCCCGCTATCAGTGTTTTATCCCCCCCCCCCCTCCCTTATAAAAAATATTTAACTAATTTAATATTAAAAAAAATTCACAAATCAAGCCTTTAAAAATCTTTATTTAGAAAATAATTATCTATACTCCTATTATAAAGAGGAAAAAATTGTTTATTTGTCGGAGATAAGCTCTGGAACTACCGAACCGATTCCAAAAGTAATGGTATCAAAATGATGGTGTTAGTCCAACTTAGAACATAGGCTATATCTTATGTCGGTGCCACTACCCCAAAGGGGGTGTAGGAGCAAAAAACGTTCTAAAAATGCGATTTTTGCGTTATTGAAGGGCTTAGAAATATGAAATTTTGAATATTAGTTACTTATAAGATATAAATGATGTCTAAGAACAGTTCTTAAACAATTCGAAATTTAAAAGGGGTGAAAATGCACAAAAAGCGTTCTAAAAAACGTTCTAAATGGTAGTTTCTACACAATCTCAGGAAATACCAAACCGATTTAAAAAATATTGGTGTCAAAATGATGGTGACAACGCTTGATCCAAGACAGGCTATGTTTTATGTCGGTGCCACTACCCCAAAAGGTGGTGTAGGAGCATAAAACGTTCTAAAAATTCGATTTTAGCGTTACTGAAGGGCCTAGAAATATGAAATTTTGAATATCAGTTACTTATAAGGTATAAATAATGTCTAAGAACAGTTCTTAAACAATTCAAAATTTAAAAGGGGGGAAAATGCACAAAAAGCGTTCTAAAAACATTCTAAATGGTAGTTTCTACACAATCTCAGAAAATACCAAACCGATTTAAAAAATATTGGTGTCAAAATGATGGTGACAACGCTTGCTGCAAGATAGGCTATGTTTCATGTCGGTGTCATTACCCCAAAGGGGGTGCAGGAGCAAAAAACGTTCTAAAAATGCGATTTATGTGTTACTGAAGGGCCTAGAAATACGAAATTTGAAATATTAGCTACTTATTAGATATAAAGGATTTCTAAGAACAGTTCTTAAATAATTCGAAATTTGAAAGGGGTGAAAATGCACAATAAGCGTTCTAAAAAACGTTCTAAATGGTAGTTTCTACACAATCTCAGGAAATACCAAACCGATTTAAAAAATATTGGTGTCAAAATGATGGTGACAACGCTTGCTGCAAGATAGGCTATGTTTTATGTCGAAAAAACGTTCTAAAAATGCGATTTATGTGTTACCGAAGGGCCTAGAAATATGAAATTTGAAATATTAGCTACTTATTAGATATAAAGGATTTCTAAGAACAGTTCTTAAAAAATTCGAAATTTAAAAGGGGTGAAAATGCGTGAAAGGCGTTCTAAAAAACGTTCTAATGGTGGTTTCAACACATTCTCAGGAAATACTAAACCGATCTAAAAAATAATGGCGTCAAAATGATGGTGACAACCCTTGCACCAACATAGGCGATGTTTTATGTCGGTGTCACTACCCCTAAGGGGGTGCAGGAGAAAAACGTTCTAAATTGCCGCTTTTGCATTACGGAAAGGCCTAGAATCGTGAAATTAAAAGGGTGTCAAAATGCGCAAAAAGCGTTGAAAAAAACTTTCTAAATTGCGATTTCTATGCAATCTCAGGAAGTACTGAACCGATTTCAAATATAATGGTGTAAATATGATGGTGACAGATCTTGCTCCAAGATAGGCTATATTTTATATCTGTTTCCACTACCCCAGAGGAGATGCAGGAGCAAAATGAGCGAAAAGCGTTCTAAAAACGTTCTAAATGCTGATTTATCGGCAATGTCTCAGGAAGAATGAATCTGATTTCAATCGTAATAGTAGGAAATTGATGCTGACAGCCTTTGCTCTAGCATAGACGCTATTGTATGTCGGTATCACTATCACCAAAACATTGCAGGAGCAAAAAAGCGTTCTAAATTTCGATTTTTGTGATCGGTAGGGGCTAGCAACTTAAAATTAGGCAAGGTACATATTTAATAGATATAAATGATCTTTAAGAACAGTTTCGAAAAAATTGGAAATTTAAAAAGGGGTGAAAATGCGCGAAAAGCGTCCTAAAATCATTCTAAATTGCGATTTCTACTCAATCTAAGGAAATACCAAAGCTATTTCAAAGTAATGGTTACAAATCAATGGTGACAGTCCCTGCTATAACATAGGTTATATTTTATGTTGCTGTCACTACCATCAGAGGGTTGCAAAAGCAAAACATGTTCTGATTTGCGTTTTTTGCAAAACTGAGGAGTCAAACACTTTGAAATATGGCATGGTATTTACTTAAAAGATGCAACTGCTTTCTAAGAACAGTCGAAAGAAAATTCCAAATTAAAAAAAATGAAGTGAGTGAAAAACGTCATAAATTATAATTTTTAAGCAAACTTAAAAAATACCAAACCAATTAAAAAAATATTGATGACAAATTTTGGTGATAGAACCTGCTCAAATATAAGCTATATTTTATGTCTGTTCCACTACAACCACAGGGTTGCAGGAGCTAAAAACTTTCTAAATTGCGATTTCTGTGATACTGAAAGGGCTAGAAACTTTAAATATGACATGGTAGTTACTTATAAAATATAAATGCCCTCGAAGGAACGTCGAAAATAAATTCGAATTAAAAAGGAGTGAAGCGAAGGGGAGGTGCGAAAAGCATTCTAAAAAAGTTCTAAATTACGATTCTATGCAATTTCAGGGAATATAAACCGATTATAAAATTAATAGTTGCGAATCAATGGTAACAGTCTCAGATCCTACACAGGCTATATTTTATGGCGGTGATTAAACCACCTGGGGTTCACAGAAACAACAAACGTTCTAATAAAGGACTTTAAAAGCTTTTTAAATTACGTTTCTGTGGAATAGTAGGAAATAACAAACCGATTTCAAAATTAATGTTGGCAAATTAATGGTGGCAGTTCCTATTTCAACATAGCCCTTTATGTTTGAGAGAGGTGGTAGGACTTGGAATTTGACATGATGGTTAATTTTAAGATGTAAGAAGATGGTTTCTAAAAAATTCAAAACTTCAAATGAATATTGAAATGAGTATTAATTGAGCATAAAAGTTTCAAAATATTTTCTAAATTATCATTTATTTAGTTTTATTTCATTTTATTAATTTAAGTCTCATTTCTGCCTAATGCAGTGTAATAATCATGTTTAATCAAACTGTGTTTTAAATGGTAATTTTTGAATTATTCCTAAAAATAATAAGTACCTTTTAATAAAAAAAAAAACTTTTAATAAAATAAAATATTACCTTTTAATAAAATAAAAGTTTAGTTAGTACGTTTTAATAAAAATTAGACATATAAATATCACTTTGGCACATTTCAAATATTACGCGAGCAAAGCCGCGGGGTTTGCTAGTATATGTATAAAAGCGCTAAGTGTGTAACTCATCCGGGTCCCGATAATCTTTCGTTAAAATCAGTCATTTTATTTTAATTTTCAGAGATTTAATTTTTTGAATAAAGCTGCATAAGATTAACCTTTTTAGAAAGACAGCGAAAACGAAAAACAACATGAATGATGAGTTATATCGAAATATGCATGATTTTCTATATATCTTGCGTTGAAATTCGTATCACAGAGCAATCAGCGATGGTAAACAATATGCAATCGATTCCCTTTGAGATTCATTAAAATATAGACTATGGATGCAATAATTTTGCTCAATGGTAATATAAAACATACAAAACTAAAAACATTTTATTGCTTTTTGCAATCATTTCACGATTTTAAAAAGAATGTTTAATTATGAATGTTTCCGATTAAAATATACATCATGGAGCTCATTTTCAGTGCAGCGATCTGAATGAACTCCATGCATTAAAACTTTCTTTAAAAAGGCCAATTTAAGGCAAGCGAAGGTATGCAATATTGTTAGAATTTTTATATCAGGCTATTTTAATTTTCTGTTCACAACCGTGAATGACTCTTGAGAATGACCCCATTGTTATTCTTAAAAATATAATCTTTCAAGTGGCGTCACGAGTGAATGTTTACTGTTTAGATTTGATTTTTCAATCTTATAACGTGTGTTCTTTTTTACTATTAGCTAACAAATTTATTAGCAATAGAAATCCTACAGTCAGTATTTTTTTTAAATAAGAAATTGAAGATTATAGTTTTTAAACGCAATGAACGAAAACGGCGAAGGAATAATGAGCGACAAGTAAATGGCTAGCGAGGACTATTTTACCCCCGCATCACAGCGGGTGCAAATAGAATGGAATGTCTATCATCCGACATCAAAATCCATCTACCAATGGAATAGGCAGAGGAGGGGGAGACATAAGTTTGGTATCTGAAACTGGCAAAAATCCAAATCTAACATCTCCACACATCAAAATGTATTTATATTAAAACTTGGTGAGATGGTCTTTCCATTTAAATATATTTAAAAAATTTTTAATGAATAGTTCCGTAAAAATAAGCTTTCACTTTTGGATACCTTTAGCCCGGACACCCTGTATAAGTAGGCACAAAAAATTTCATTCTAGTTGAAAAATTTATTTTGTAATTCTGCTTTTATCCCAATTTTCTGCTCGATGTCTGACAGTTTGTACCCCCCCCCCCCCCCTGTAAATGCTAATTCTGCATCTTGCAATTTTTTAAATACATGAAATGAGAGAACATACTTATATCTTCCATCCCTCAAAAAAAAATTTTTTGTTTTAAACTCTTATACACTTTAAGATATTAAATTGTTAAAATGGTCTTTATTTTTGATTTTTTTCCATTTTTAAGAGT